>OY770009.1:12709195-12881695 GCA_963669245.1 Quercus cerris | reverse complement strand
AATACATGTTAGTAATATTATTTATTCTTTTTTTTTTTTATTAATACTTATTAATATCTATCTATTTCATTTATATATCTTTCTCTCTTTCATCTGAACCGTATCTCTCTCAAATATCAATTCCAAGTCTCTCTCTCAGTCCTCCCTCATCTATCTTCCTTTCTCATATCCCAAGCCCAAACACTCATATACAGCGGCAGATCTAGCGGTAGCAGCAGTAGTGGAAGATTCAATGGCAAAATGGCAGTAGTGGCTCCGTTGGGTTTTCACGTGGGTTTTCTGTTGGGTTTGGTTTTGATTTTGGTTTGGGATGGTTTTTCAGTAGGTTTGAATTGATTTTGAGTTCGGTTTCCCTGTGGGTTTGGGTTGTTTTTGAGTTAGGTTTCTTGGTGAGTTTTGACTGATATTGAGTTGGGCTTTCTAATTGCTTGTGTTAATTTTTGGTCAACTTTGTGGTAGATTATCAATTGTTCAAACGGTTTTTGTTGGTGTTGGTTGGGTGGTGGTAGGTTGCGGAGGTAGTGGTGGTGGTGCTGGATTGGTGGTTGGTGGTTATCCTCTTCTTCTTCCTTTTGCTTCTTATGATTTGCTATTGGGTTGTTGTGAACATTGGGGAAGAAGTAGTCTGATAGAGAAGAGATAAAAATAATAATAAAGTATTACTAGCCTCTGAGCACGCACTCTCAAAGGCTCTTCTATTTTTTGTGTAAAAGTTAATACTTTGCATAAATTATAATTTGGGATTAATATATTTTCCAATCACAAAAAAAAAAAAGAAAAAAGAAAAAAAAACCTAGGGGAGTGATGAGTGTTAAGCGTTTATGGTGAAATAATTTTTTTATCACAACCCTAGGTTTGTTTGTTTTTATTTTTATTTTTTTTATTTTTTTTGTGATTGGAAAATATATTAATCCCAAATTATAATTTATGCAAATTATTAATTTTTACCAAAAAATAAAAATAAAAATGGAAGAGCCTCTGAGCATGCGCATGCTCAGAGGCTAATATTCCATAATTATTGTCCATTTTATTAATATGTGCAATTTTAATAAAATTTTAGTTAAAGTGGAAGCATGTTCTATGTTAAAATTTATGAACACACAAAAGTACGCAATAATTTGTTATATTAAATTTTCACAAAATAATATTTCAACCTTATTTTTGAGTTGTGATGGTCTGACACAAAAAATAAGTAAACACAATATTCTAGCAGTAATTTTTTTTTTCTTTTTTTTTTAGTAATAGCTCAATTGGTTGAAATTTCCCTCCCCCAAATATTGAAGGGTATTAGTTTTTTATATATAGAAAAGGCTTTCATGTTATTAGTTTTTTTTAATAATTTTTAATGGGAGTTATATATGAGGTTATTTATAATCTTAAAAAATAGATTAGTAAAAAAATCCATAAAAATAACTAAAAAATAATAATTAATTAAATTTGTATTAAATGTTTTAAGGCACCTTGAATATGGAAAGGTTAATAGGTTTTGAATACATTTGTGTGGATATATACATTTGTGTATTATTCGTTATGCATATGGTTTTTTTGTTTGATTTAATTTGTATAGCAATTTATTTAATTGTTAGGTTGGATTAAAATTGATTGGTACCTGATTTTGAGTGTAATATATAATTTTCAATGTCTTTCACACCCTTAGATTTAATTTTCACAAAGCTGGAAATAGGATTAAGGCTCAGTTGATATAAAAGAAAATTTCAAAAAAAAAAAAAACATAAATATAAATATTTAAATTATTTTCCTATGATTGACACATGAGTCAGTAAAGTTTTGTAACGAAGTTTCTAATATCCTAGCATCACTCTTTAACTAACTATCGGATCTTTTGGTGATAATTGTTACGAAATCAACCGTGCATCATTTGATTAGAGAGAAATACGGATATGTTTGCACATCCAGAAAGAAAAAGAAACTTAATATCAAGTGATGTAATTTTTTTTGGTGCATCAATTGTTTTTTTGAACCTAAACCCAAAAGTTTAGTGAATGAAAATTATTCCTTTTGGATCGTGAACTTTGTAATGACATAAAAAGATATACTGGTATGATTAAAAAAAAGAAAAAGATATACTGGTTATACAGTGTCACAATTATCTTCTTCTTTTTTAAAGCCTACAAGGCAGCTACTTAGTCCTAAAAGGTATCTAGTTACTGCACATCCATAACAATTATTTTTTATCTTTTATTTATTTTTTATATAAGATAGAATTTCTATTCTAGCATAATCTAAGTGTATATGTGTGTGAATCTCTCTCCTGAAGACTTGAACCTCGGCCCTTACCCCCTACACCTCACAAGCATTTATACTTGTGAAATGACCATCACACTAAGGTTGTGCAGTGGTCATAACAAAATTTTCAAATGCTAAAGACTTGCACATTGTAAACTCAGATTTTTTTATTCAATTTTTTAAACACTGCCTACAAAATAGGACCACAACTTTATTTTATTTTATTTTTACAATTTCAAGAAAAGAAGTCCTAAATTTTAGGATTTTAGAATCCTCTACTAATAGCCTACTAACCAATGTATTTAAATCATTTAGATTTCTTAAGGTACTCTACCAAATAAATTTCCTTAAATTCTAACAATTCGTTAATAATTTAATAGTCTATGTTAGGTTCTAAAGACTTAGGATTTGATGCATTTAGAACTTTAATATGTAATGTTGGCAAGTCATGATCAAAACAATATGTTTAGTCTTGTTTAGGCTTGCTCAAAGTTATATATTTTATGTAAAGTTGGAATCAAGAGGCTGCAGATGTATTGGTGCATTTCGGCCTGGCTCGATCAATCGAAAGTTAGACTCGATCAATCGAATCTCGGGTAGAATATTTTTCTGCAGAATTTTTCAACTCAGCCCTACCTCATTAAACGTTTTGGGTTTTCTATTTTTACCCTAGGTATAAATGGCAAAACCCGAGCCATGTTTTAGAGAGTTGCACTAGGTGTATTGTTGCTCATAGATTGCAGTTTGTGTGAATCTCTTGTGAGATCCTTGAGGAGCTTTCCTTCACATAAACTTAGGGTTTTCTAAGTAGAGATATTTTCAATACCTTGATGATCAACTCGGTTGCTGCCATTGAAGTTTAAAGACTAACAAGCGTGGGTGCTTGTACTTGATTGGAGAATCCAAGAAAGGAGTTTGTGGATTCGTAGTTTGCACGTAGTCGTGTCAGTAAGTTTTACTGGTGGGTAGCATTAGGAAGTCAAGCGAGAAGCTTGTAAGTCCTTCTGTATGAACTTCGATTCTTTCGCATAGTGGATTTAGGTTTACCTTGAGGATAGCTAGGTCAAATCCTCCCCAGGTTTTTACCGTGTGGTTTCCTAGGTCATCATATCATTGTGTTATTTATTTTTCCGCTGCTTTACATACTTGATATGATTGTTTGATTGTGATAACCTAGAATTGGTTAAATTGACTAGGTTAATCACTTGGCTAATTAACTAGGTTAATCTGATTGGTTTAAGGGGTCTAAAACCGTTCAGTCTAGATTTTGCCATGTCAGCATTCCACTATTAATATTCTTAATTGTTTTGTTTGCAACATTATTTTATTATTTTAAGAATATTATTAGTGGAATGCTGACATGACAGAATCTAGACCATTAAATCATTAAATAGTGGTCAGGATTTTAGGAAATCTATTGGTAGAGTACCCTAGAAAATCTAAAGGATTTGAATCCCCAACGAACACGTTTTTACATTAAAAAAAAAAAAAAAAAGACCCATGTTTTAGGTATTTTATTCCTAAACGTTTTCCTATTATTTAGGAGCAATTTTCTCCATGATTTTATAATTTTATCTTTAAAGAAGAGAGGGGAAAAAAAACCCCCACGTTTTAATGTGTTTAAACCCAAGTATTTTTATTCCAAGTTTTCCTATTATTTAGAAGCAATTTTCTCTATGATTTTATAATTTTATCTTTAAAGGAGAGAGAGAGAGAGAGAGAGAGAGAGAGAGAGAGAGAGAGAGAGAGAGAGAGAGAGAGAAAACCCCACGTTTTAGGTTTCTCCATGATTTTTAAATCTTATCTTTAAAGATAATTTCCCTAGAATCATTTTTCTTTTTCAAGATTTATGTATATAGGTTTCTTAAAAAAAAAAAAATGATTTACATATAAAGAAATTGCTTACAGAATCATCAAATGTGCAATGAAAGGCACAACAAAGGACAATATTAAATTTCATATGGTAGGATATTCACAAAAAAAAAAAAAAATGGTCTTTAACAACTACTTGATAGATTGACTAACACTTCGCTCACCTGAATTCATCTTTTTAGGGACATACTTTATGTAATTGACTAATCCTTTGGTAAAATGTACATTACTTGTAATTGGGTAAATTTAGGATGGGTTTAAGACTTCAAAAACATGTTGTTCAAGTCAAGTGTTAAAACCATGAAGATTGGACCAACAAACGAGTGAAGAAAAGCTGTTTATTAAAGCTCGACAGATACCTCGATAGAAACAGTATCTATCGAGACTTAAGAACGAAACTGAACAGAAGCTGAATTTGTCGAGATCTGTAAAATCAAAATTTCCAAATCTGATTTCGGCTCATGCTAACATATATGTGTAGGGTTTCTTTTCTCACAATCCTAGACATATATAAGGCTTATTTTAAAGGCTGTTATACATAGAGAACACATGCAGGAAGTGACCTAGTGCCTTATTCTCTCAGCAAGAAGTTACTGCATCTTTTGCGCCTTAGGATTTTATAACCAAGTGCTTCTTGATCTTCATTGTTGATGAAGTGAAGAACTTTGTAGCCAACAACATCTTCTTCAAGTTGCTGGGAGTTAGTCATATATTGGGATCTGTGCATCATTGGTTAGTCATGTACTGAGATTCGTGCAAATGGGTAGCATTCATATATTGAAGAGTTCAAAGGTTCTGAAGCGGTAGCAGGTTTCTGTTGTAAGTTCATCTATGAGGATTGTAGAGTATAGGGACAAAGATTTTGTACTAGATTTGAAACTTCTCTTTACTATAGTGAATTGCTTTCCAAAAGGTTTCCCCCTAGGTTTTTTACTGTGAAACTAGTTTATTTCATTGGTTTTCTTGGGTCATCATATATTGTCTTATTTACTATTCCACTGTGCATAATATTGATATTTGTTTGTTTTAACAAGGTTTATTCATAATAAATCTAATTAACAACTTGGGTTTAAAACTTTTTAATTTTATCAACCAGGGTCTAAATTTTCCAACACATCCAATGTGACTACTATGCAATCTAACAAAATTGTTGATATGTCACCCTAAAAATAGAGTAAGGCTTAAATGTAAGAAAAATAACAGACAAAAATAATAGGAGGACGAGAGAGCACCATTTAGAACACATACACTAAAATAATTAGTAAAACCCGATAACCACCAAAAAAAAAAAAAAAAAAAAGACAAAAATATATATCAATGCCACTCTTTAAAAAAGAGGCATTAATTAGAGAAAATATTAAAAATTCACCAAATTGATCAAATAATAGAGAAGATTAAAAAAGAAAAGTGTGGTCCTATTTTGTAGGCAATATTTTACGTGGGAGTTAAAAGTTTTTTTTTTTTTGTTTTTTTTTTAGACTCTAAATCAAGATAAAAGAATAAAGATTTTTTTTTTCTTTCTAAACTCTAAGTTAGCGTTCAACTAAATTTTTTTTCTTATATTCACGTTTTCAATATTTGAGTTCTATTTGAACCCAAATTTTCTTATATTCACTATTTGTCTCCTTAAACATGGAGGAATGGACGTTGGTTAGTTGTAAAACATTTTCTACTTGATGATAATTATTCTTCTTATTTATGTACCCATTTTCAAAGGCAAATACCTCAATCAAATTATAACCATTACGTTGATATCCTTTTTGGCTAGATCGCACTCGACAAATTCGACTGCTTTTACCATCATCTCCAAGAGAAGCTAAACAACAATTGATCTTGTTTTCATGATGATCATATTTGAACAAAACAATAGGAATATAAGAAAACGTGACAGTGTAACTGAAATATAAGAAAATGTGAGTGTTTTTTTTTTTTTTTTTTTTTTTTTTTTTTTTTTTTTTTAAAGAGAAGATAATGATATGAAAAATGATAGTGATAACAAAGTAAGGAAACCAAATATAAATCAAATACAGGGAAGCAAATATTGAATGATAACTCATAAAAGCAAACGTAATACAGAGAATCCAATAGGCATGAGGCATCTAAATAAAGGTGATCAAAGATACTTACATTTTTGCCATTGACTACACTTCAAGTCAAAAGTGCAAACAGTCCGTTAGAGTTAGAAGACAGAGAACACGAAAATCTTGAAGATCAAGACCCCAATGCACGTTCCTTGAAGTTTAGATAAGAAATCTTGAAGATAGTGCTCTAGTGCACATTCCTTGAAGAAATATGTGAAAGAAATTAAAGGTGAGGTTGAAATATAATAGCTATTTTACACAAATATTCGATTTGTTTCTAGAATATAAGAAGCTATTTATGAATTAGAAAAACCAAAATAGAAAAGACCAATGTACATTAACATACACATAACATTGAGCAAGAGCAAATTTGAGTAGGGCAAATAGAAAAAAATGATAATAATGGTGAAAAGAGGATTAAACTAGAATTGGAGAACTGAATAAGAATCAATTTGAGTTTGAAAACCAACATGAGTGTAATGGGAGTGTGGTCGTATTTTGTAGATAGTGTTTTATGTGCAAATATACACATTTTAACACCCACCGATGTACGTAGTTTTAGAGGAAAATTGTGTATGTCACTTTTTGTATTTTAGAAGCATTGGTATGAACGCTCTAATTGTGGATTTTTTCTAATACATTATTTCAATTATTTATTTTTTTAATTTGCACACTGCACTGCACTCTGCACTCTGCACTAAACACTACATGCATAGCACACTGTGGATTTGGATCCTGTGCAATACCTAAGGTATTGCATCGGGTGCAATTACACCACACCCACTCACATCAATTTTTACCACTTTCACTTTTTAACTTTAACTTTTAAATTTTTGAACTTTTTTTAAACATTTTTTTATTCAATGGTTGAGATTGAAAGTTTATTTTTTGAACTTTTAATTTCCATTGTGTATTACTATTGCATCAGGTGCAATACCTTAGGTATTGCACCTAATCTGAATCCCGCACACTGCATATAGTATGTTAGCATACCACAGTCACATGGCCCACAACCCCACACACTATCACTAACTAAACCCACCCACTATATGCGCATAGGCATATAGCATCTTAGCACACCACAGACTCATGGCCCACATCCCCACACAGTAAGCCACCACTGTACACGTGTAGGCATTTGAATAATCTTTTATTTTAGGGTAAATTGCAAATTACCCCCTTAAAGTTTGGAAGTGATTAGATTTTACACCCTAAAGTTTCAGAATTTGGATTTTACCCACTGAAGTTTGGTGATGTTTGAATTTTACACCTTGATGTTTTAGAATTTGGATTTTACCCTCCTACATTTTAGGAGTGTTTGGATTTTACTCTTTAAAGTTTTGGGGTGTTTGGATTTTACACCTTAAAATTTTAGAATTTAGGGGTATAAAATCCAAATAATCCTAAACTTTAGGGGGTAAGATTTAAGTTTTGAAACGTCAGGGTGTAAAATCCAAACACCCAAAACTTCAGGGGGTAAAATCCAAATCTTGAAACTTCAGGGTGTAAAATCTAATCACCCCTAAATTTTAGGGGTGTAATTTGCAATTTACCCTTTATTTTAGCAATTATTATAAATTATCACACCAATTGATAATTTGACGTATATCATATTAAACCATTTGTATTATAATGATACTAATTTATTTAACCAGGTGATAAATTAATTTTTATTTGTGCAAGTTTAGACTTTAAATCCAAAAACTTAATTAGTATTTTTGCATCTCAAAAAATAAAATATAAATAAAAAATTAATAAATATTATTTAATAAATATTTAAAAATAAAAAAATGAAACCACTTAAAATTTTTGCGCCCCCAAAATTGTTGAACCGGCCTGGTAGCCAAATATTTTATCTTGCCTTACATCGTTGTCATTTTAAATTTATAAGTTTGGGCTACGTTTTATTTTTTACCAAAAAATCACCGCCATTGACCATAAACAGAAATGATGATGAAGGTTGTGTGGCAGTATTGGGGGGGCATAGTTGAGATTTTTGGCTTGATTTGAAGTTCCACATCCCCTCCATCTATATACATATAATCTTAAAAACATAACCTCCCCACATATATAGTTAATACAGTTCCTAACGGTTAAGAAACATAACTCATATAAGTCAAATGCCAAATTACAAGACACACATAAAATGACAATAAATAAAAAACTTATTTTTACAAAAAAGATCCAAACTTCAAAAATAGAACTCACAAGAAAAATGCAAATTACAAGTCACACGTAATATGACTTGACAAATACAGAGCTTATTTTCAAACAAAGCTAAAATAACAAAGATGATCACTTTTTAAAATGATTTTTACTTTTCTAATGTTTGCCTCTTGAATGGTTACACGAAAATGGCATACACCAATTTATTGCACCACATCATATTTTAATTTATCATATGATACCTAGTCAAATTATGCATATATTTGAGCATGAAGACGAGGAGTGAGATAGACTTCAAGTGGGGTAGCTTTTTGGTTTGTAAGTCCACCTTTCTTTGTCATGTCCACAGGTTCATTTGATGGGCTTGAAATTTCAAAAGCATCCAACAAAGTGGCAAGTGTGAGTTGCGTAACTCGCAAGGCAAATGAGATCCCAGGGAACATTCTTCTACCACTACCAAATGGTATCAATTCAAAATTTTGGCCTCTAACATCAACATTCTTGTGAGTTGTAAGAAATCTTTCAGGTTGAAATTCACATGTAATATGACTTGACAAATACAGAGCTTATTTTCAAACAAAGCTAAATTAACAAAGATGATCACTTTTTAAAATGACTTTTACTTTTCTAATGTTTGCCTCTTGAATGGTTACATGAAAAGGGCTTACACCAATTTATTGCACTACACCATATCTTAATTTATCAAATGATACCTAGTCAAATTATGCATATCGCACCACACCATATTTTATTATACCTAGTCAAATTATGCATATACTTGAGCATGAAGGCGAGGAGTGAGATAAACTTCAAGTGGGGTAGCTTTGGGGTTTGTAATTCCACCTTTCTCTGTCATGTCCACAGGTTCATTTGATGGGCTTGAAATTTCAAAAGCATGCAACAAAGTAGCCAGTGTGAGTTGCGTAACTTGCAAGGCAAATGAGATCCCAGGGCACATTCTTCTACCACTACCAAATGGTATCAATTCAAAATTTTGGCCTCTAACATCAACATCCTTGTGAGTTGTAAGAAATCTTTCAGGTCGAAATTCACTAGGATCCACCCACACATTTGGGTCTCGATGGAGTTTTGGAAGATTAACAATAAGTCGTGTGCCTGCCGGGACGTGGTAACCAACCAAAGTACAGTCTTCCATTGACTCGTGTGGCGCTAGGAGTGGCGCAGCAGGGTATAAACGCATTGTTTCTTTGAGGATAGCTTGGAGATATACCAAATTTTTCATATCTGATTCTTTCACTTGCCTTTCTCTACCGATATGGATGTCTAATTCTTCTTGAGCTTTTGTTAAGGTCTCAGGGTTGTTGAGAAGTAAAGAGAGAGCCCATGTCAATGTTATTGTTGATGTGTCTGAAGCCGCTAAGATAAGGTTCTACAAAAGTAACATAATATGAATTGGTTAGAATGTTAGATGGTCGGCTAAAGCTTTAAGATTTCTAGCCATGGTCCAAGAATCTTTAGTAGCAGCAAGAATTCAGATTGCATTAAGAATTCAAAACTTGTGCTATTTGATTATATATGACTTAATATTCGACAAGAAAATGACATGCCTTCAAGTTCAGGATTTAAATAAACCATTATGCACAAGATAATTCTCATGAAATTTTTTGAACATTTTAATTCTGTAAAATGAAGTTCTAGATCCATGTTGAATTTTATGTGAGACATGGGAAATACAAATATTTTATACCACTTTTTGTGTTGTACTTTATGCTCCGTTAATTGTGGTATGTCATGCGTTTGATTTTTATTTTATTTCATTTATAACTTCAATTATTTTATAAAATTAAAAAAAAAAAACAATACACGACAAGTTGTGATTTGTAAAATATAAAGTGGAATACAAAAAGTAGTATAGAGAATTTGTATTTCTACATGGGCCATGCATGTGTTCATCTATCTAAGAAATTTAATTGTTACTCTACAAAGTCAATGGATCGACTCTACAAATTCAATAGAGCAGTGTTTATTACTTGTGTTTAACAAGTTAACCTAATTGAATATATGTAGCAAATGGGATTTTGGAAATATATTATACTACGTGTGAATTAATAGGGTTATCAAAAGCTTACCAGGCATGTAGCTTTGACAATTGTATCCACATCATAACTGGAAGTCTCATCATCATCAGTGACAATGGATAGCATTACATCCATAAAATCTTGGTGCTCCTTCACCCCACCAGAAATTTTCCTCTGCTTATGCTCCTCTAGCCATCCTTTAGTCACATCATCCAATTCTTTTGCAGTTTTCTTCATGGCTTTCTCGCTTCCCCCCACGTCCAACCACCTTAGATATGGAAGTGCATCTGAGACCACAAACTCTCCACTCAAATCCATAAACTTTCTCAATGCCTTTCGACATTGATCATTTTTATCATTCTCAACCTTGGTCGTAGCCTTACCAAATTGTTGTCCTACAACCATCCTACATATTATGTTTAGGGCTGTGCACCCTAGCCATCTCTCCATCTCCAATAACACCTTGTTGTTCTTGGCCAGTAACTTACGTATCTCTTTTATAGAATCATTTACCTCAGCCTCTCGAATGTGTTTGAGTGTTTCAAGGCGGTGGTTTGAGAGGACCTCTAGCGTGACCATTTTTCTCACTTGGCGCCAGAAGGGACCATAAGGGCTGAACCCAACCAGAGCATAGTTGTAGCCCAAGATTTCTAGAGCTAAACCTTTAGGACGGTTGGCAAAGGCTTTGTCATTGGTAGTAAAACACTCTTTGGCTATCTCCCAATTGCTTACTATTATTGTTCGATGCACACCCAACCAAATTGTGAAGATTGGTCCATACTTTTCAGCCATGTTACCCAAGGCTATATGAGCCGGTTGTGACCTTCCTAACTGGTGGAGGTGGCCAATCAAAGGCCAAGCCCCACCAGCTTCAGGTAGAACTGATCTTTGTTTAGTAGCAGTTCTTTGAACTCTTCTTGATATCCATGTTAGAAAGAATATGAACATGAAAATGGTGAATATGCTAGCCATAGAATTTGTGAAGAATGGGCAGGAGAAGAGCATGGTTGATGTTTCTGGTGAGTGACAATTAATGGTTTTGTGGGAAAATATATATAGCCCAAACTTAGCAAGGAGGTGGTTCTTACAAGATACGTGCAAGCAAGCTGAAAAATAAATTTGGGTTGTCATTTTACATCTTACGTACCCAAAGATTTTCTCTTGTCTTATCTCGATGTCATTTTACTTTGCAAATCCGGCCTAATTTTAGTATTTTACCACAAATCCAAAAGCAGAAACATTGATGGGAAAGGATCTTTGCATTAAAATCCTTCATTTTTCTCTAATTTTAATTCCGACACATATAAGATACGTGATATTTAAAAAATCAATGGTGTTAAAAGATTCATATAAATCACACAAAATCAAATAAATGTTATCTGTCTTACATTTATCTAAAAATTAAAGAGATTTAGAAGATTTAAGCTGGAGTAATCTTATTCTATCAAGTTATTGTTTGTTTGACTCGATTATAGCTTATATAGCTTATAGTCGGTGGTGGCTCCACATGCAAGCCAGAATGGTCACAAGATCACCCTAACTTATAAAAAAAATGTATATATACACTTGCTAAAAAAAAAAAAAAAAATACTAAATTAACTTATTGTGGTCACTCTAATAAAAATGTTGAACACCCTAACTTGGGAATTACAAAAATTTGAGTTTAACAAAAATAAGAGTAATGCTACATTCACAATAATTTCATAACAAATTCAATGTGGTAAGTTGTTATGATTATAATTTGGGCCCTCTTCTCCATCATCTATCTAGTTAGCCAAACCCAAAAAACAATTATTCAACCAAAAAACTTAATAAAAACAATAAAATATTCACAATGGTGATTGTATTTTAGCCCAAAAAAAAAAAAAAAAAGAACTATTTTACCACTAAAGAACAAAAAAATTATGTGTTCTTAATTAGAGAAGTTAAAGCTAAATTTTTTGCAATTATAGTAAATTAGTATAAATACCAATTGACTGTAGCAAGTTAGTAAAAATAAAGTACAATATTTTCTTAAGATTATATCTCTTCCTTCAATTAAAAAACTCAAAATTTCCCTCTTCTTTAATATTTTAATGAGTTGTTTATATTATTTTAAATGAAGTGAAAAAAAAAAGTCATAATGGTTGTATTGTAAAAGCTAAAATATTGAACACCACCATTGTGAATGCTCTAACTTAAAAAAAAAAAAAAAAAATTATAGCTAGCCTAGTATTAAAAAAGCATTTTTTTTTTTGTTTTTATTTTTGTTAATAAATGATTGCATCTTAATATATTTAGAAACAACAATTTTATGTATTTATAATTTTTTAATACTATATGAATGTCTATTTGAATTTTTTTTTTCCTTTTATACTTCAATCCCGTTAACTTAAAATCAAGGTTCCATTACCAATAGTTGATGGCATTATGGGTCCGTTTGGATAGCACTTATTGTTGCTGAAAGTTGCTGAAAACTGATTGTTGCTGAAAACACTGTAGCAAAATAATTTTTAAATGTGTAAATAGTATTGTGGGACCCACTTTTAATATTAAATATTGCGTGAATAGTGCGTAAACAGTACGTGAACAGTGCGTGAACAGTATGTGAACAGTAAATTTTGTGCCCCCAAAGTCAACAACTGCGGCAGGAAAAAAAAAAAAAAAAAAAAAAAAAAAGGGAGAAAACGCAAGTGCTAAACGTGCCGTGACTTTACTGCCTATCCAAACCCACACTATATCATGTCTGTCAATTAGAAAAAGTCTTGTTATTTGTCCTTGTTTGTATTGAACTCTATTGGTTCAACACCTTGGGATATGACTTTTATGGCATTGTCCATCTCCAATAGTTGATGGCATTATGTCATGTCTGTCAATTACAAAAAGTCTAGTTATTCGTCTTTGGAATGAACTCTATTGGTTCAACACCTTGGGATATGACTTTTATGGCATTGTCCATCTCCAATAGTTGATGGCATTATGTCATGTCTGTCAATTACAAAAAGTCTAGTTATTCGTCTTTGGAATGAACTCTATTGGTTCAACACCTTGGGATATGACTTTTATGGCATTGCCCATCTCCAATAGTTGATGGCATTATGTCATGTCTGTCAATTACAAAAAGTCTAGTTATCTGTCCTTGTTTGTAATGAACTCTATTGGTTCAACACCGTGGGATATGTCCATCTCCAGTAGTTGATGGCATTATGTCATGTCTGTCAATTACAAAAAGTCTAGTTATCTGTCCCTGTTTGTAATGAACTCTATTGGTTCAACATCGTGGGATATGACTTTTATGGCATTGCCCATCTCCAGTAGTTGATGGCATTAAGACATGTCTGTCAATTACAATTTGGAATGAACTCTATTGGTTCAACACCTTGGGATATGATTTTTTTAGCATTGTTTGCGGTCCTTCCTCAGTGCAATAAAGTGAAGGTCACTGATACTTTGTATTATTCTTTGATAATTAATTTTAATATATGTGGTATTTTTCCCGTTCTTTCAACTCTAAGAGCATTCTCATCAGCTCTCTCATAAAAAATACCATTTTAACATACCAAATACCTACTTTATCATTTTAGCACATCATTTTACAATTGACTATTTATCAGATGTTCTATTCTCCCTTCTAAACATTAAAATAATATATTTCCTCAAAACCCAACAATATTCAGACACAGCCCCATGACAGTCACCACCAACCAAGAACCACCGCTACAACCACCACCACAAACTACAACCACAATCACTGGTCCTCCCAACAAATTCCAAATACAAAAACCTCAACAAAAGAGGAAACCAAAACTCAAAACCTTCAACAAAACCCCACCGTACACAGCACAGACCGCCACCACCATAACCAAGCACAGCCTGCCACCACCACCCACAGGTACAACCCGCCACCACCAATAAAAATCCACCAGCCGCCACCACCACCCAATAATACTTTAAAAAAATCCCCAAAATCAACACAAAACTATCCCAAAAAAAAGAGCTTGAAAAAGAACCAACTCACCCATAATCAATCACATGGAATACACAACTGAAGGAAAAAAAAAAAAAAAGTGAGATCAGAATCAGAAATCTCCACGGTGACGGCCTCATCAGTGAGGCTGAACTTCACGGCGACGGCCGATCTCAATGGCGATAGCGAGGCTGAACTCCACGGCTAGGCCGAACTCCACGGCGAGGCTGATCTCAATGGCGACGGCCGATCTCAACGGAAATGGCCTAGGCGGAGAAAAAAAAAAAAGACAGAGAGGGAGAGTGACAAGGAAAAAAAAAAAAAAAAAAGAGATAGAGAAGGCGCAGAGAAAGTGACAGAAAAGAAAAAAGGGGGAAAAAAAGAAAGAAAAATGGAGAGGTGGAGGTTCTGGAGAAAGAAAGAAGAAGGAAAAAAAAGAGAAAAAGAAAGAGAGAGAAGAAAGAGTCATGAATGAAGAGAGATAAACCGAATAAAAAACATTTTTTTATTATAACATATCTGTCCGTACCGTTCCAAAAATGGAACGGTATTGTTCCCGTGTGTCAAATTTTATAAGATATAGAACACCTGATGGACATTCATTTTTATGTTTGATGTGTCAAATATGCCAAATTTTTAGCATTTGGCACATTTAAGAGACCTGATGAGAGTGCTCTAACGTATTTGACACTTTCTTAATTTCCAAGCTTGCTTGAGAAAGAGATGAGAGAATAAAGGCCATGTAAATTCTAAGGAGAGAAAATAATAAAGGAAAAGGTGGGGGCCAAATAGCTAGTTCAATCATATCATGTAAAACACGACTTTTATTATATAGTATATTAATATTATACAAGCGTAATGCAAAGATAAATTTAAATACATATATAAACCAAGAAAAGGTAATTGAATTTAAAGAATAAAATAGATTATTTTTTATATTAAAAAAAAAAATTCAAGTTACATAGGGCAAATCATGTAAAACTAAATTATTATTGAAAACAAAATTTATAATAGTTAATGTGGGGGGAGAAAAACCCAGCCCAACTTATTGGGCCCAAGGCCCTGAATGAGGAACACTCTTCATCCGAGGAGATGAGGCCTTCAGTCGGAAGCCCACGCCAATGGGGGATGCCTGGAGATGAGCACGTATACCATCCGAGGAGATGCTCATATGTCCGAGTAGTCATGCGTCCTCGGATCCGAAGAGGTTTGATCAAACACGAGTATGGGAGGTTCAAGTGATCTATTTGACAAGTGTCAAGAGGGAGAGGAACCTCGAACACACATAAAGATAACGGCAACAGAGAAATATCAAGGAGGCATACTTCAACCACCACATTTAATGCACTGCACCTACCTTCCTGGCCGCATTTATGTGGATAGGACCCCTGAACAGTGCTTTCTCAGCTACCGCCACTCACATAAGGCTAAAAGTGGGGTGATGGGACATGTACTCAAGTGGGTGCCTGGATGATGAACAAGTGGACGGAGGAGATGTAAGAAGGCAATGCTATATAAGGGAAGGGTACCTCTGATAGAAGGGGGATCGAAAAAAGGGAGAGAAAAAGGAGATTTTTGATTCCTGTAGCTCCAGACATTGTAATCCTAAATGATCAATGAAAAGCTCTTCTTCGGACATAGCACTCATACTAGTCCGAGAACACATTAATCCAAATCTTCCCATTAGCATCGCTGTTTGATATTGTTATTTTCATTATTAGCCTAGCTCTTTCACCCACTCTCTACAAAATTTATTGTTTTGGGCTCGGTGGGCCAAGGACCCATACCTTTTTGGACTTGGGCCGCAAAAACTGACCCTACAGTTAATAATAAAAATAAATAATGAAAAAAAAACTTTTGAAAATCTTCGTATTTAGTTTTAATCAAAATAGTATTGTGAATTTCAAAAATTGTTAGTAGAGTTTTACTTAGAGCAATATGTTTGTTATTTTATTGAATTTGTTGCATGCCACTTGGTGTAAAGAGAATATAGTTACTTAGATTAGGCTAGAGTATAATTTCTATATTGTATAAGAAAAAAAAATACTTAATCCAATCACAGTTTGCAATACATAACTTTTATTATATAGTATATTTGGTGTGTATTATGGACGGAATCTATATACATATATATATATATATATATATATCTATATATATCTATATATATATCATATACTATATATAATAGCAGAAGTCTTTTCCTGCAATTAAGGAGGTGTTGCCATGTAGGACAAATTCCCATCTAAAATTCAGCCACGTATAAGTAGCGATAAATTATATTGTTTCACAACCTTAACACCGTTTAACAGTCTTTATGTTAAAAAAAAAAAAAAACGGTCAAAATAAAATAAAAAAAAGGCTTGCAACTAAAACAAAACTAGCGATACAGAGAAATGGAAGGAGAAAAAAAAAAAAAAAACCTTGCGATATAGAGGAGACAGAGTTCGTACGACCAGCCATCACCATTAAAATTCAGCCATGTTCACCATTAAAAAGCGACAAATTATACCATTTCACGTTAAAACATTGTCTGATAGTTTCTCCGTATATAAATAAAAAATAACCGGTTAAAATACAGGATTTGTAATGCTCCCAAAAAAACTTGCGATAGAGAGAGAGGAAAAAAAAAAAAAAACTCACGATACCCGTCCGTTTCTCGCTAGACGTATAACTAGAATGACAAGCACATAGAGAAAGAAAAATCTGCCACCATCAGAGAGACAGGTCGTGTACAACGATAACTAGTAAAGTTTTTGTTTTTGCTTTTGTTTTTTTTCCTTTTCGTTTTCAAATTTGGGAATTGAATATAATTTAGGTTTGAATTGGTTGGATTGGTTTAGATTTAGATTTTTTAATAATTTACTCATATGCTGCACATGACCTATCCCCTCTCTCATCTGTCTTTTTTCTCGCTGCCACTCTCTAATATGCAAACCCAAATCATAAAATAGAGTTCGTAAGAGGGATAATCCTTCCAGTACAAACCAAAAGAAAAAAAAGGCTGGGATAAAGAGAGGGAGTTCAACGCCTCCGACTAGGTCCGTATTCATTCTCCGACTTTTTCCCCACAAATTAGATATGTTATATGTTTCAAAACTTTCCAATTACAGTTGGGTTTGGTTCCAAACATTAGGGTTAAGAAATTTGAAATTCTGATATGTGAGTATATTTTTTAGATATTTTTAGTAATGGTTTTGTTTAAATTCTTCTCTTTTGGGTTTAAAATATTCAATTTCTTTCTTTGCAGAGATGAAGTGGAATCTTTCTTCAATTTGGAGTCTTTAATTTCATCAAAGCAAAGGTACTGATTTCTTTTCCTAATATTCTCCTAACTTTTCCTCTCTATTTGTTGAAACCTTCGCAAAATGAAATCTTTCTAATCCTTTAAACTTAATCATTTCACTTTAATTTTCAAGTTTTGTTTTCTCTCTTACATGTTAAGTTATTTGTAAGTGAGATTGAAATTGTGGAATTTTGAAATCTGAAAATATTTTGTTATTTTGTTTATACATTGTAGATTTTAGACGATATTTTTTAAAAGATACTTTTAAGTCATGATTTTGTTATTTTTGATGTTGGGTTTTTCTGGGTTTTGCATGTTATCAATTGGAGTCTAATTTTGCGTCACGTGTCTCATCTAATTTCTAAATGCATTTGTCAATTGAATTATTAGGTACAAAAGCAAAGAGTCTAAATTTAATTAGATTCTAAATTGAATTTCAATTGAAGTTCAATTTTGTGCCATGTGTCCCATCTAATTTTTTAATTTTTGTGGCAAGTGAATTAATAGGTGCAAAAATCGAAGAGTCTATATCCAATTAAATTCTAAATCATATCTAATTTTGCGCCATGTGTCTCATCTAATTTTTAAATTTGTGTGTCAAGTGAATTATTATGTGCAAATATCAAAGATTCTAAATTCAATTAGATTCTAAATTGAATTTTAATTGAAGTCCAATTTTGTGCCATGCTTCCCATCTATTTTTTTTTTTTAAATTTTTGTGGCAAGTAAATTATTGGATACAAAAACTGAAAAGTCTAGATCCAATTAGATTCTAAATCATATATATATATATATATATATATAATGAGAAATCATTACACATTTTAGAAATTCATGACTTGAAAAATGTGTAAGTTGTAGTTCTTAAACCAAGTTTAATTTTATTGGTTTTAAATGTACCCAAGCATATGCATAGGGTTATACACTAGTTTTTAATAGTTCAAAAGACCACGGCCCCCTTAAAGTTTAATTTTATTTTTAAACAATATATAGAGATATATAAAATTCAAAGGTTAGGATGAAAAAAAAAAAAAAAACACTATTCTCCCCCTTCCCCTCCCAAAAATTTAAAATTAAAACTCGATCCAAAGAACCCAAATTTAAAATAAGTCCACCTTTCTCTGTCATGTCCACAGGTTCATTTGATGGGCTTGAAATTTCAAAAGCATGCAACAAAGTAGCAAGTGTGAGTTGCAACAATTGCAAGGCAAATGAGATCCCAGGGCACATTCTTCTACCACTACCAAATGGTATCAATTCAAAATTTTGGCTTCTAACATCAACATCCTTGTGAGTTGTAAGAAATCTTTCAGGTCGAAATTCACTAGGATCCACCCACACATTTGGGTCTCGATGGAGTTTTGGAAGATTAACAATAAGTCGTGTGCCAGCTGGGACGTGGTAACCAACCAAAGTACAGTCTTCCATTGACTCGTGTGGCGCTAGGAGTGGTGCAGCAGGGTATAAACGCATTGTTTCTTTGAGGATAGCTTGGAGATATACCAAAATTTTCATATCCGATTCTTTCACTTGCCTTTCTCTCCGATATGGATGTCTAATTCTTCTTGAGCTTTTGTTAAGGTCTCAGGGTTGTTGAGAAGTAAAGAGAGAGCCCATGTCAATGTTATTGTTGATGTGTCTGAAGCCGCTAAGATAAGGGCCTACAAAAGTAACATAATATGAATTGGTTAGAATGTTAGATGGTCGACTAAAGCTTTAAGATTTCTAGCCATGGTCCAAGAATCTTTAGTAGCAGCAAGAATTCAGATTGCATTAAGAATTCAAAACTTGTGCTATTTGATTATATATGGCTTAATATTCGACAAGAAAATGACATGCCTTCAAGTTCAGGATTTAAATAAACCATTATGCACAAGATAATTCTCATGAAATGTTTTGAACATTTTAATTCTGTAAAATGAAGTTCTAGATCCACGTTGAATTTTATGTGAGACATGGGAAATACAAATATTCTATACCACTTTTTGTGTTGTACTTTATGCTCAGTTAATTGTGGTATGCCATGTGTTTGATTTTATTTTATTTCATTTATAACTTCAATTATTTTATAAAATTAAAAAAAATAAAAACAATACATGACAAGTTGTGATTCGTAAAATATAAAGTGAAATACAAAAAGTAGTATAGAGAATTTGTATTTCTACATGGGCCATGCATGTGTTCATCTATCTAAGAAATTTAATTGTTACTCTACAAAGTCAATGGATCGACTCTACAAATTCAATAGAGCAGTGTTTATTACACAAATTATTTTATACAATTTTACAAACACACAAAAAAAAGGTTATAATTTTAGTTTTTTTTTTTTTTTCACATGTTAAAAGTTGTGTAAAATAACTTGTGTTTAACAAGTTAACCTAATTGAATATATGTAGCAAATGGGATTTTGGAAATATATTATACTATGTGTGAATTAATAGGGTTATCAAAAGCTTACCAGGCATGTAGCTTTCACGATTGTATGAACATCATAATTGGAAGTCTCATCATCATCAGTGACAATGGATAGCATTACATCCATAAAATCTTGGTGTTCCTTCACCCCACCAGAAATTTTCCTCTGCTTATGCTCCTCTAGCCATTCTTTAGTCACATCATCCAATTCTTTTGCAGTTTTCTTCATGGCTTTCTCGCTTCCCCCCACATCCAACCACCTTAGATATGGAAGTGCATCTGAGACCATAAACTCTCCACTCAAATCCATAAACTTTCTCAATGCCTTTCGACATTGATCATTTTTATCATTCTCAACCTTGGTCGTAGCCTTACCAAATCGTTGTCCTACAACCATCCTACATATTATGCTTAGGGCTGTGCACTCTAGCCATCTCTCCATCTCTAGTAACACCTTGTTGTTCTTGACCAATAGCTCATGTATCTCTTTTATAGAATCATTTACCTCAGCCTCTCGAATGTGTTTGAGCATTTCAAGGTGGTGGTTTGAGAGGACCTCTAGCGTGACCATTTTTCTCACTTGGCCCCAGAAGGGACCATAAGGGCTGAACCCAATCAGAGCATAGTCGTAGCCCAAGATTTCTAGAGCTAAACCTTTAGAATGGTTGGCAAAGGTTTTGTCATTGGTAGTAAAACACTCTTTGGCTATCTCCCAACTGCTTACTATTATTGTTCGATGCACACCCAACCAAATTGTGAAGATTGGTCCATACTTTTCAGCCATGTTACCCAAGGCTATATGAGCTGGTTGTGACCTTCCTAACTGGTGGAGGTGGCCAATCAAAGGCCAAGCCCCACCAGCTTCAGGTAGAACTGATCTTTGTTTAGTAGCAGTTCTTTGAACTCTTCTTGATATCCATATTAGAAAGAATATGAACATGAAAATGGTGAATATGCTAGCCATAGAATTTGTGAAGAATGGGCAGGAGAAGAGCATGGTTGATGTTTCTGGTGAGTGACAATTAATGGTTTTGTGGGAAAATATGTATAGCCCAAACTTAGTAAGGAGGTGGTTCTTACAAGATACGTGCAAACAAGCTGAAAAATAAATTTGGGTTGTCATTTTACATCTTACGTAAGGATTTTCTCTTGTCTTATCTCGATGTCGTTTTACTTTGCAAATCCGGCCTAATTTTAGTATTTTACCACAAATCCAAAAGCAGAAACATTGATGGGAAATGATCTTTCCATTAAAATCCTTCATTTTTCTCTAATTTTAATTCCGACACATATAAGATACATGATATTTAAAAAATCAATGGTGTTAAAAGATTCATATAAATGACACAAAATCAAATAAATGTTATCTGTCTTACATCTATCTAAAAATTAAAGAGATTTAGAAGATTTAAGTTGGAGTAATCTTATTCTATCAAGTTAATGTTTGTTTGACTCAATTATAGCTTATATAGCTTATAGTAAGTGGTGGCTCCACATACAAGCCAGGATGGTCAAAAGATCACCCTGACTTGTAAAAAAAATGTATATATACACTTGCTAAAAAAAAAAAAAAATACAAAACTAACTTATTGTGATCACTCTAATGAAAATGTTGAACACCCTAATTTGGGAATTACAAAAATTTGGGTTTAACAAAAATATGAGTAATATTTCACAACAAATTCAATGTAGAAAGTTGTTATGATTATAATTTGGGCTCTCTTCTCCATCATCAATCTAGTTAGCCTAACCCAAATAACAATTATTCAACCTAAAAACTTAATAAAAACAATAAAATATTCACAATGGTGATTGTATTTTAGCAAAAAAAAACCTATTTTACCACCAAAGAATAAAAAAAGGGATAATTACAATTTGCCCACCTGTAGTTTGACCCGATTTCTATGTGCCTACCTGTGGTTCAAAGTTTGACACTTTGCCCACCTGTGCTTGTCACCGTTACCCAGCAGTAACCCACCTCTCCACTCTCCGTTACTCTAACACCAAATAAGTAAAAAAAACATTCCAAAACGGATCAAAACTAGTTATCACTCCTAGAACTCACTCTCACTCCCAAAACTCTCAAAACTTACTCACTCCTACAACAAGCATCGTTTGAAACTCTTAATTTCAGATCCAAGCCGAGGAAGCAAGTTGCTAACAGTTGCTCCTCCTCTGTTCAGCAATGGGCTTCGATTCGCAAACTTTCCAATGGAACTGGGTTTTGATCGTGGGTGGGTTTTGATCGTGCATGCGCTTGGGTGCCACCGTGGGTTATTGAACTTGGGTTTTGAGCTTGCATGGTCCTCTGTTCAGCATCAGCAGGTAGATCAAAACCCTCTTTAGTTTTTAATTTTTGAAACCTAGGGTTTGAAATTGGGTTTTTTAATGCTTTTTCGGGTTTTTTATTCTTTCTTTGAATTTGAGTTTCTTAAACTATTCTTGATTCCATGTTTCTTCGAATTGGGTTTTTTTCTCCTTACTTTTGTTTCATGAAAGATTATAATAGTAGTTGTGTAACTAGTTGCTAATTTAATCACAATATGAAGTTGTTGAGTTGTTGTTTATATACAACCAATATGAAGTTGTTGAGTTGTTGTGTATATAAAGCCACTTTCTTTGATTATATTTTTATAACTTGTTTGATTTTTGTTGTTTATATACAACCTCTGTATGTGTGTGGAGAACAATGCAAATGTGAGGGACCACGGACCACAATGCAAATGTGAGGGACCCATTTAATCTATGTATGGTTTTGTTAAGTTAATTTATCGATACATCTCTCTCATGCTAATTGCTTTCCTTCAAATGTCAACTACTTTCAAATTTTTGGGAGTGATAGTGTGTGATTTTTGGTGAGCAAGCCGAATGGAGTTTTGGGAGTGAGAGTGAGTTTTGAGAGTGTTTGATCTGAGTGGGAGTGATTTTTTTACCTATTTTTGTGTTAGAGTAACGGAGAGTGGAGAGGTGGGTTACGGCTGGGTAACGGTGACAAGCACAGGTGGGCAAAGTGTCAAACTTTGAACCACAGGTAGGCACATAGAAATCGGGTCAAACCACAGGTGGGCAAATTGTAATTATCCCATAAAAAAATTATGTGTTCTTAGAGAAGTTAAAGCTAAATTTTTTACAATTATAATAAATTGATATAAATACCAGTTGATTGTAATAAGCTGGTAAAAATAAAGTACAATATTTTCTTAAGATTATATCTCTTCCTTTAATTAAAAAACTCATATTTTATCTCTTCTTTAATATTTTAATGAGTTGTTTATATTATTTTAAATGAAGTGAAAAAAAAAAGAAATTGATAATGGTTGTATTGTAATGTGAAGTGGTAAAATAGATAAAGTAACTTTTTGAGATTCTAAAGCTAAAATATTTAACACCATCATTGTGAATACTCTAACTTTCCAAAAAAAAAAAAAAAAAAATTATAATTGTAGCCAGCCTAGTATTAAAAAAAAAAAATATATATATATATATATATATGTAGGGTCATTTTTCGTAGCCCAAGCCCAAAAGATATGGGTTGAAGGCCCAACGAATCCGAAACAATGAATTTGTAGAGAGCGGATCGAAGGTTTAGGCACTGGCTGGCCTTCACCGGGCCGGAACTACTTTATATCTTATTGAAAGAACACTTAGACCAATTTACAACTGAGGGATGCTTCTCGATTAATGGCCGAGGAGGCTTGTTTCCCAGGCCTCTCTCCTTTTTCCTTTCCCCCCCCCCCCCCGTCCCTTTTACACTTTGCTCGTATCCCTTATATATTACTCTCTTCCTCCTTCTATTGATCATCCATTGGCTTCTCCTCTGGCTGCCTGTCCCATCAGAGGTCGAATCCGTGCTCAAGTGGTTCACCCTGATCGATGTAGCCCTGCCCGGGGGTTGCATCCCCATTAATGCAGGCAGAAGGGTTAGGTGAGCGTATTAAGTGTGGAGGTGACAACTTGCTCTGGGTTTGTCCCCCCCCCCCCCCTCTTTACAATTATCCTCAGTACGCCGAGGACGAAAGGGTCCTCTGCGTGGATCCAAAGAAGGGTTTCCCCCTAAATTGGCCTCGGATAGTCATCCTTCCTCGGAGTGGGCCGTTTGGTCCTGGCTTAGAGTGGGCCAGGGCTGCCCAATCTTTTGGCCCCATAATAGCCCCTCAAAATCTTGCTGCACACATCTTCGGGCGGGGAGTAGGATTTTGACATCCTCGGCCTTACCCCTGTTAGGACTGGGGTCAATTCATCTGCCCAAGGCACGTTGCTGACGTTTCAGAGCACGTAACGTGCCCATTATTAAATTCAGGCGGCTCTGTGCTCCCTACGTCTAGTGAGGCGTTATCCATCCAATGGTGGGGGTTCGTCTTGCATTTATGGGCGGGAAAGCCCACATCGTTCCTCGATTCGGAGTATAAATACCCGTAAGAACTGCTTCTCCCTGTTCCTCATTCGTAATCAAGAGCTCTCGCGCGTCCTTTCTGAGTCCAGCCACACTCTCACATCTTCAGCACAAAAAGCCTGTCCGAGGAGCTCCTCCTCTCTTCAGTAAGTTGCTCTATCCTTCTCTGAGCTCTCTTTCCCGTTATTCCTTCTCCTTCATTTGTCCTTTCTTAGCTCCTTTAGGCATCAACTGGGATGGGTAGGTTTAAGAAATATGTCTACACCGAGGAGACGATGGAGAAATTCATCGCCGACTACCGGATCCCCGCCAATGTAGGTTTGAGATATAGTGAGGATGGGGATTGACGCTTACATAAGCGGGAGGGTGAAGTGGTAATTCCCATCGCCGCCTTCCTCGAAGGGGGAACGACGATCCTAATGGGATCGGTGATGAGGGACTACCTCACGCACTTTCGGTTGGCCCCTACCCAGTGTGGGATAAACGTCTTTAGGATTTTGGGCTGTATGGACATCCTGAATGAGAAGATGGGGCTAAGGTTGACTCACCACGACATGAATTGGTGCTACAACCTTCAGCACCTTAGGGGCAAATCTTATTATCTGAAAACGAGGGACGACAGGGTGCGACTCATCCAGTGCCTCCCTGAGTCCAACAAGGGGCTTAGCGAAGACTTCCTCATCGTGTCAGGGGCATGGCATGATGGCCTTCACTGCCCAACGACGGAAGGGGTACTAGGTGGGGCAGTAGGAGTAGGAGGGGTTTTGAGTTTTCTTGCCCTTTTTCTTTTTGCTAACATGGCGGTGTTTTCCGTTTGCAGACCCGCACGCTTTTGAGCGCCACTTCCATTTGACTAACCAGGAAGATTTGCAGAAGGTGCTAAGGGCGCCGGTTTACGTAAACGAGGACGACAATCAAGTTAGAGCCGCCCATTTAATCTTGGGGTATACGCCCACCCAGAAGTCGTTCCCGGTTCCAAAGCACGTCATCCTAGCCAACGATCCTCGACTTCAGAGGATTACTGTGACAGAGGACGGATTTTCGATTCCAGAGGGGCCCTCCGATTAGGAAGCTGTCACACTAGCCGTCCCCTCCTCTTCCCAACCATTCACTGAGGCTGCCGAGGAAGGTCTAGAGAGGGAGGAGGACCCGTTTGACATTTTTGCTCAGCTTGATCGGTCTGAGGATCTGCCTGGGGACTTGGGTGACCCTAATCTGAGCGAAGCAGACCTCCTTGCTTCTGAAGCCCCTCCACCAACAATGGGTTACAAAAGGAAGCCAACTACCGACTTGCTAGACTTGATCGAGGGCCAGCTAGGGAAGTCCCAACAAAAGCTTCCTCCTACCCCACCGAAGACTAGGTTGACTTCTGCTCAGCAGAAGCTCCCTCCTCCTCCCCAGACACGCTCGCCCTCTCAGTCTGTGCCTGTCGCACCCAAGAAGAGGAAGGACAAGGGCAAGGGGCCTATAGAGGAGAAAACGGTGCCTTCGCAGGAGGGGGTTACTACTCTGCGGCCGTCCAAGCAGCTGAGGATAGGCGGTAGAAGTCCGGATAGGCAGGTCACCGACACCACCTCGCCCGAGGCTTAGGCCTGGCTCCCAGCCCCGATGCTCCGTGGGGAGCCCTTGAGGGATAATGCCTCCTTCAGGGACTTCAACAAGGGCGAAGGGACGCGCGTGGCCGATGCCCTGGAGAGGAGCCTGCTGCTCCCGACAGACATGGCGGAGCTCAACTCTTTGACGAATGAGCAGGTCTTCCTCAGCCTTAAGCAATATGTGGGGATGGTAAGGACTTTAGCCTCGGATCTTCTCCCACTCTTTTTCTTTTATTGGGCTTACAGCACGTTGGTTATTCTGGCAGGCTATCCAAGCTATCTTTACGTTGGAGGGGGCGGCAAACGACCAGAAGGAGGCCCTTAAAAAGGAGCGCGACTGGCGATACCAGGCCACCGGGACTCTGAAGAATTTCAAAGCTGACCTCGTCAAGGCCCGAGAGGCTCTGAAGGAGGTGACCCGGGAGTGGGACAATGCGCTGTCTGGTCTTGAGGGCGCCCAGACCCAGGCCACGGAGCAAACGAGGCGCCTAAGCGAGGCGGAGGAGCAATTGCGGATCGCGAGGGATCTGATTACTGACTTGCGGGCTGACGTGGCTAAGGCCGAGGGGGCTCAGAGGGTAGCAGAATGGGCCAGAGACTAGGCCCGGCGGGCCAAGGACGAGGCTGACCATGGCAGGGAGATGGCCGAGCGTGCCAAGGAGGAGGCTGAAGCCGCAGCCTACGCTGATGGGATGGCCTCGGTAGAGGCCGCCTATAAGACTCAAGTCCCAGGGGTGTGTAGGCGATATTGTTTCCAGGTTTAGGCTGAGGCCCTCAAACAAGCTGGGGTGGAGGCCACGTCCGACCTGTGGAAGGCAGAGAACGTGTACTACCCCCCTACTATCCGCGAGGCCGCCCCTGAGGACCCTAAGGTTGGGGAGATTGTTGAAGAGGTGGGGGCAGCTGAACCGGGAGAGCATTCGAGCGAGGAGGTGCCCCAAGAGATAATGGAGATCCCTTCCGGTGATCCAGCCCCCACCGTCGAGGAAGCAACCGCTCTCGCCATACCCCCGCAAGCCGTCCCCTCAGGCCAGGGCTCGGAGGGGTCGGGGGTTGCCTCCGTTCAGCCTGAGCAAAAGGAGTAGACTCCCCTGCGTCTCGGCTCACCCTACTTCGACGTTGTCATTCTATTTTGTTGTGCTTCTTCTCTGTGTACTGTGGCTCTTGCCATGCAATTTTTACGAACTCATTGTTGTAATGTTAATTTAATCTCCCTTTATTTGAATTGCTTATTTGTGTACGCATTGCCTGTTTTCCCTCCTTTCCTTTGATTGGCACTATTTTAGCTTGAGTTGTATGTTAGCCGATTATGGCAGCAATGATGAGATGTATAGAGTACGTATGCATGGGCAGCCCTCTTGCGTCTCAAGGGTTAGGTGGGACTTGATCATTTCCTAACTTGGGATATTTTGTAGTTAAGTCTCCCCGTGGGCCTGAATCTGAGGATCAAGCAGTGATCTTGCTCTGTCTAGCCCCCAGGTGTAGCCGAACGGTTAGTTTCCCCATAGGCTTGAGTCCGAGGACCATGCAATGCCTTGGTTTTGTCTAACGCTTTCATTTCTCTGTAAGTATCTAGTTTCCCCATAGGTTTGAGCCCGAGGACCATGCAATACCTTGGTTCTGTCTATCACTTCTATTTTTCTGTAAGTATCTAGTTTCCCCATAGGTTTGAGTCCGAGGATCATACAATACCTTGGTTCTGTCTAGTACCCAGATATAATGGTGTGATTAGTTTTCCCATAGGCTTGAGTCCGAGGACCATGCAATACCTTGGTTCTGTCTATCACTTCTATTTTTCTGTAAGTATCTAGTTTCCCCATAGGTTTGAGTCCGAGGACCATGCAATACCTTGGTTTTGTCTAGTACCCAGATATAATGGTGTGATTAGTTTTCCCATAGGCTTGAGTTCGAGGACCATGCAATACCTTGGTTCTGTCTATCACTTCTATTTTTCTGTAAGTATCTAGTTTCCCCATAGGTTTGAGTCCGAGGACCATGCAATACCTTGGTTCTGTCTAGTACCCAGATATAACGGTGTGATTAGTTTTCCCATAGGCTTGAGTCCGAGGACCATGCAATGCCTTGGTTCTGTCTATCACTTCTATTTTTCTGTAAGTATCTAGTTTCCCCATAGGTTTGAGTCCGAGGACCATGCAATACCTTGGTTCTGTTTAGTACCCAGATATAATGGTGTGATTAGTTTTCCCATAGGCTTGAGTCCGAGGACCATGCAATGCCTTGGTTCTGTCTATCACTTCTATTTTTCTGTAAGTATCTAGTTTCCCCATAGGTTTGAGTCTGAGGACTATGCAATACCTTGGTTCTGTCTAGTACCCAGATATAATGGTGTGATTAGTTTTCCCATAGGCTTGAGTCCGAGGACCGTGCAATGCCTTGGTTCTGTCTATCACTTATATTTTTCTGTAAGTATCTAGTTTCCCCATAGGTTTGAGTCCGAGGACCATGCAATACCTTGGTTCTGTCTAGTACCTAGATATAACGGTGTGATTAGTTTTCCCATAGGTTTGAGTCCGAGGACCATGCAATGCCTTGGTTCTGTCTATCACTTCTATTTTTCTGTAGGTAGGGGTTTGTCTTCGGACCGCTTCATTGGAGATGATTCCTCTTCGGGTTAGATTATGACCTTACACGTGGCATTCTGTCTCGCCTCCAGTTCGAGTCCCATCTTTTTCATTTACGAGGCGTCCTTTGGCGATTCGTGTTCCGCGTTTGACGCTTCGGTGCGCGAGACACGCCTTCATTAATGTCCTCGTGAATTAACACGAGTCCAATGATCTACGACCCCCTCGGAACTTGGTAGCTTCATTATTAGCCCTGCTGATAACTCTCTTTTCGAATTCTGCGTGAATTGATTCTCGCCAATCCTCCTCCTCTATATAAGGCTCTTCGGGGGGATGGTTTCTTCATACTCCATGAACCTCCCAACACAAATAGAAAGAATACACCCTTTCAGCTCCCCAAGCCCCTTTAATAACCCTGTCGGAGTTGGTAACTATGGGGCAGCTTTGGGCGGGTGTGAGGACATCCGTGCCAAGAGCCGTTGTGGCTGCAGCCCCTACTGGGCTTCCGGTGCGGTAGAATCTAGGCGTAACCCCGATGGCGCCATACACGGTGGCCCGGAGGGATGTCGTTGAAATACCTAAGGTCTCTTCTCGGAGCGCAGCCTCGACGGAGGAGACGTGCGAATTCATGTCATGGCTGGTGCCCGAGCGTTGCCGTCTCCAACGGCCAACGCTTGTGAGGGTTGGAGAGAATCAAGGGAACATCATGAGGGATGGTGTCCCGGTGCACCTACATCTGCTCCTCGCTTTGTTCAAGCTCCGCCGCACCGGACAAGGAGTTGCTGGTGGCCTTGAAGCGAGCCAACCTCAGCCCCCTTCCCCCCTCTTATTGTTAAGTTCTCCCATTCTCTTGACGCCGATAAGAGCACGGGTTGACACTTCCCTCTAGCTAGTTGTAGAATCGGTCCGCCTAGGCCTCTGATTGTAGGATTAGCTTGTAAATTTGTTTGTAAAACATGCTTGCCTAAGCCTCTGATTGTATTTTGTATTTTTCTTTTTATGAAATAATATCAAACTTTCTTTCTTTGCTTTTGAATCTTCTACTTTCTTGCGATTTTTTTTTTTTATACGTCGCCAACCTTCTGTGAAGTGATCACTTAGAACGATCGCCGGTTGCGCCGACCAGCGCACTAATCCTCCCCACAGATGGCGCCAATTGTAGGGTCAGTTTTCGTAGCCCAAGCCCAAAAGATATGGGTTGAAGGCCCAACGAACCCGAAACAATGAATTTGTAGAGAGCGGATCGAAGGTTTAGGCATTGGCCGGCCTTCACCGGGCCGGAACTACTTTATATCTTATTGAAAGAACACTTAGACCAATTTACAACTGAGGGATGCTCCTCGGTTAATGGCCGAGGAGGCTTGTTTCCCAGGCCTCTCTCCTTTTTCCTTTCCCCCCCCCCCCCCGTCCCTTTTACACTTTGCTCGTATCCCTTATATATTACTCTCTTCCTCCTTCTGTTGATCATCCATTGGCCTCTCCTCTGGCTGCCTGTCCCAACAGAGGTCGTATCCGTGCTCAAGTGGTTCACCCTGATCGATGTAGCCCTGCCCGGGGGTTGCATCCCCATTAATGCGGCCAGAAGGGTTAGGTGAGCGTATTAAATGTAGAGGTGACAACTTGCTCTGGGTTTGTCCCCCCCCCCCCCCCCCCCCCCCCCCTTTTACAATTATCCTCAGTACGCCGAGGACGAAAGGGTCCTTGGCGTGGATCCAAAGAAGGGTTTCCCCCTAAATTGGCCTCGGATAGTCATCCTTCCTTGGAGTGGGCCGTTTGGGCCTGGTTTGGAGTGGGCCAGGGCTGCCCAATCTTTTGGCCCCACAATATATATATATATATATATATATATATTTTGTCATTATTGGTAAATAATTTCATCTTAATATATTTAGAAACAACAATTTTATGTATTTATAATTTTTTAATACTATATGAATGTTTATTTAAATTTTCTTTTTCTTTTTATACTTCAACCCCATTAACTTAAAAACATGGGTGCATCTCCAATAGTTGATGGCATTATATCGTGTCTGTCAATTATAAAAAGTCTTGTTATTTGTCCTTGTTTGGAATGAACTCTATTGGTTCAACACCTTGGGATATGACTTTTATGGCATTGTCCATCTCCAATAGTTCTCCAATAGTTGATGGCGTTATGTCATGTCTGTCAATTACAAAAATTCTAGTTAACATGCATGTGAATTTGCATGTCAATCTTATGTAATTTATCGATCCATAAACTCACCTTTTATACATTATTTTAAACTACAAAAACTTGAATTTAAACAATTGATTGATAACATGGTTATTAATCTTTGATTATTTTTAAATTTTGTAAGTATGAAGAATATAAAAAGATAATGTAATCCAGCGGTCAATTTATCAAAATTCACATCTAATTAAAAATATTAGGTGGTGTAAAAATTACATAAAGTTACACAATATGTAACTTGAACCCAACCCATATATATATATATATATATATATATAATGACCTTTGGTTATTTGGTAGGCAAAATTCAAATCTACCTTTGTTTTTTTTTTGAGAAATAATTTCGAATCTGCCTAAATGATTCATTTGAATGAAAATATGATAAAAGGATATTAGACAAATTAGAGCATATAATATTTGAATGTTGAGGTTAAGGAGTTTCAAGCTTTTGTTTGTGCCTTCTCAAAAAAAAAGAAAAAAAAAAAGAAAAGCTTTTGTTTGTGTATTTTGGTCTTTTTTAAGTTACGAGAATATTAGACATACAACTAGATACGATAAGATATACAACATCTATCTAACTTATACTGATAGATTAGGTAAGAAAATATCTCCTCTGTTTTTCCCTCTTTTGTTTTTTTTTTGTTTTTTTGGGTTTTTTTTTTTTTTTTCTCCGTTATTAGACGGTGTAAAGCACAATTGATTGTCTAACGATACACTAGCAAGTAGCAATCACAATCTTATTGTCAAAATTTTCTATGGAAAACACAATAGAAAGGATTCTAAGATAAAGAGCAATTAAATTAGTCTCTGTAAAAAAAAAAAAAAAAAATATATATATATATATATATATATGGGGGAGGAAACTTAGTCTCAGACCCCAAGAAGGAATTGTCCTCTTCAGAAATGGTGTTGAGTCTTAATCCTTAAGGTTTTACTCAATCTCATATCGGGAAGAGACGCCTCCCACCCATGCCTTATAAGCCTGAGCCTAAGACATGAGTGTACCACTACTACACGTGTCTAGAGTAAGTCTCAAAAATTGCTAGTGCATGCCTGTGGTAGTGCACTCGGGTGGCATCGGCCTCAACGGTCCAGTCCCGGGGAAGGTGGGGGTTTCCCCTTAAACCCCAAAAGGCACCTTTTTGTGGGAGGAAACTTAGTCTTAGACCCCAAAAGGCACCTTTTTCGAAAAGGACAATTCCTTCTTGGGGTCTGAGACTAAGTTTCCTCCCAAAATATATATATATATATATATGTGTGTGTGTGTGTGTGTGTGTGTGTGGTTTCAAGATAAAAATTTATTTACTTTTTGTATTTTAGTCAATCACTTTTTAAACAATTTTATTGATGGTGAACTAAAAATCGGACTATCTCCAGTTCGTCCATAGAGTCGTCCAGGACCAAGAAGGTTAACCCAACATAAGAAGGCCATCCATTGTGGGGAGGTCATCCGTGTGTATGAAGTTCGTCCATCAAGGAAGCAGTCAAACGACCTCTCAACACTTAGAAAATTTTCAGAATGGATTTATGTACAAAAACTTATGATTCGGACCATGTTCTACTATTTATAAGTATAATGAAAATCCTTATTCATTGCTATAACTTCCCACTAAATTTTTAACTTCTAATGGTTGCTGTAGAGGATAAGATTGAAGCTTCTAACTTCTATAATAGTTGTGGAAGTTAAGTCTGAACCTTCTAACTTCCGTACACGTTGAGGAAGTTACTAAATAAGTAACACCTCTAATTTGTTAAAAAAACAATTATTTTATGGATTTTCATGTATTTTTAAAAAAGTAATTTTCGTATATGAACCACCAAACTCTCTGTAGCCATTTTTTACAAGATAAAAAAGCTTGCAATAATTGAAATTATTCTTTTGAATGTAACCCATCTTTCTCTTATATTTCTCTATTGTTTAGTCATATATATTTTGTTTTGTTTCAATAATTTCTAAGCAGTGAATCATCTGATTCTTTAATATTATTTTGTCTTTTAGAAGTTTTAATATCTGAATTTTTGAGTTATTTTTTTGCAGTATCAATATTCAATGTTGAAGTTTTAATATTCAATGTTGTATTTTTTTTTGCAGAAGTTTTCAAGCAATGGATTCTTCATCAAATTGTAACACAAATTGAAGTCATACAAGAGCAAATCATGCAATGGTGTAGTTTCTTAAATTTTTTATAAAATTATTTTAGTCTACCTCACAAATAGGTACGTTCTTGTACATAGCATGGATTAGTGACTATTATAATTTTATCTTTAAAGAAAAGAGGGGGGGAAAAAAAAACCGCACGTTTTAATGTGTTTAAACCCAAGTATTTTTATTCCTAAAAGTTTGCCTATTATTTAGAAGCAATTTTCTCCATGATTTTATAATTTTATCTTTAAAGAAAAGAGAGAGAGAGAGGGAAAAAAAAAAACCCACGTTTTAGGTTTCTCCACCATTTTTAAATCTTATCTTTAAAGATAACTTCCCTAGAATCATTTTTCTTTTTCAAGATTTATGTATATAGGTTTCTCAAAAGAAAAAAAAAAGATTTACCTATAAAGTAATTACTTACAGAATCATCAAATGTGCAATGAAAGGCACAACAAATGACAATATTAAATTTCATATGGTAGGATATTCACAAAAATGATCTTTAACAACTACTTGATAGATTGACTACCACTTCACTCACCTGAATTCATCCAATGTGATTGCTATGCAATCTAACAAAATTGTTAATATGTCACCCTAAAAAAAAAATACAAAAAAAAAAGAGAGTAAAACTTAAATGTAAGAAAAACAATAGACAAAAATAATAGGAGGAAGAGAGAGTATCACTTAGAACACATATACTAAAATAATTAGTCAAACTCGATAACCACAAAAAAAGAAAAAAAGAAAACAAAAATATGTATCATTGCCACTCTTTAAAAAAAGTCATTAATTAGAGAAAATATTAACATTCACCAAATTAACCAAATAATAGAGAAGATTAAAAAAGAAAAGTGTGATCCTATTTTGTAGGTAGTATTTTACATGGAGTTAAAAGAATTTTTTTTTTCCTAAACTCTAAGTTAGCATTCAACTAAATTTTCTTTTCTTATATTCACGTTTTCAAATATGAGTTCTATTTGAACTCAAATTTTCTTATATTCACTGTCTGGCACCTCAAACATGGAGGAATGGACATTGGTTAGTTGTAAAACATCTTGTACTTGATGATAATTATCCTTCTTCTTATTTATGTACCCATTTTCAAAGGCAAATACTTCAATCAAAATATAACCATTACGTTGATATCCTTTCTAACTACATCTCACTCGACAAATTCGACTGCTTTTACTATCATCTCCAAGAGAAGCTAAACAGCAATTGATCTTGCTTTCATGATGATCATATTTGAACAAAACAATAGGAATATAAGAAAATGTGACGAGGTAATAGAAATATAAGAAAACATGAGTGCTTTTTTTTTTTTTTTTTAAGAGAAGATAATGATATGAAAAAGGATAACGATAACAAAGAAAGGAAAACAAATATAAACCAAATACAAGAAAGTAAATATTGAATGACAACTCATAAAAGCAAATGTAATACATAGAACCCAGTAGGCATGATACATCTAAATAGAGGTGATCAAAGATACTTACATTTACATTTTTGCAATTGACTACACTTCAAGTCCAAACAGTCCGTTAGAGTTAGAGGACAGAGAACACGAAAATCTTGAAGATCAACACCCCAATGCACGTTCCTTGAAGTTTAGATAAGAAAATCTTGAAGATAGCACCCTAGTGCACGTTCCTTGAAGAAATATGTGAAAAAAAAAAAATTAAAGGTGAGGTTGAAATATAAGAGCTATTTTACACAAATATTCAAATCGTTTCTAGAATATAAGAAGTTGTTCATGAATAAAAAACCAAAATAGAAAAGACCAATGTACATTAACATTCACATAACATTGAGCAAGAGCAAATTTGAGTAAAGCAAATAGAAAATATGATAATAATGGTGAAATGAAGATTAAACCAGAATTGGAGAACTGAATAAGAATCAATTTGAGTTTGAAAACCAATGTGAGTGTAATGAAAGTGTGGTCCTATTTTGTAGATAATGTTTTACGTGGGAGTTAAAAGAAGCATTTTTATCAAGTTTTTCCCTTGCTTAAACGTAGGCTGTAAGGGTATTTGCACGGTTACTGTAGCAAATGTGCAAATATACACATTTTAACACCCATCGATGTGGGTAGTTTTAGAGGAAAATTGTGTAAATTTTGTCACTTTTTGTGAGTGTTTTGTTAAAGTGATGATGTAAAATAGAAAAAGTAAATTTTTTGTGTAGTTTTAGGGGAAAATTATGGATAGTTTTAGAGAAAAATTGTGTAAATTTTGTCACTTCATGTATTTTAAAAGCATTGGTGTGAACGCTCAAATTGTGGGTTTTTTATACATTATTTCAATTATTATTTTTTAATCTGCACACTGCATTGTACTTTGCACTAAACACTACACACATGGTATATTAGCATTCCACAGTCACATGGCTCACAGCCCCACACACTATCACTAACTAAACCCACCCACTTTATGCGCATAGGCATATAGCATTTTAGCACACCACAGACACATAGCCCACGGCCGCACACAGTAAGCCACCACCGTAGACGTGTGGGTATTTGAATAATCTTTTATTTTAAGGTAAATTATAAATTACACCCTTAAAATTTGGGAGTATTTAGATTTTATATCTTGAAATTTAAGAATTTAGATTTTACCTCTTGAAATTTGGTGATATTTGGATTTTACACTATGATATTTTAGAATTTGGATTTTACACCATGATGTTTCAGTGTTTGGATTTTACTCCCTAAAGTTTTGGGGTGTTTGAATTTTACACCTTAAAGTTTCAGAATTTGGGAGTGTAAAATCCAAATAATCCTAAACTTTAGGGGGTAAGATCTAAGTTCTGAAACGTGAGGATATAAAATCCAAACACCCCAAACTTCAGAGAGTACAATCCAAATCTTGAAACTTCAGGGTGTAAAATTCAATCACTCCCAAACTTTATAGGTGTAATTTGTAATTTACCCTTTATTTTAGAAATTATTATAAATTACCATACCAATTGATAATTTGACGTATATCATATTAAACCATTTGTATTATAATGATACTAATTTATTTAACCAGGTGATAAATTAATTTTTATTTGTGCAAGTTTAGACTTTAAGGGTCTGTTTGAAAATCGCTTATTGCTGAAAACTGAAAACTGAAAACAAAGTTGCAAAATAATTTTTAAATATATGAATAGTATCGTAGGACCTACTTTTAATGAAAATTTTGTTGAACAAAGTACTTGTGGGTCTCGTGAACAGTACACGGGATCCACTGAGTTGGACGCAAACACAACTGAAAAAATTTTCAGCTATATCCAAATGTTCACTAAATCCAAAAACTTAATTAGTATTTTTGCATCTCAAAAAATAAAATAAATATTTTAATAAATATTATTTAATAGATATTTATATATAAAAAAATGGCACCACTTAAAATTTTTGCACCCAAAATTGTAGTACCGGCCTGGTACCCAAATATTTTATCTTGCCTTACATCGTTGTCATTTTAAATTTAGAAGTTTGGGCTACGTTTTATTTTTTACCAAAATATCACTGCCATTGACCATAAATAGAAATGATGATGAAGGTTGTGTGGCAGTATTTGGGAGGCATAGTTGAGATTTTTGGCTTGATTTGAAGTTCCACATCTCCTCTATCTATATACATATAATCTTAAAAACATAACCTCCCCCCATATATAGTTAATACAATTCCTAACGGTTAAGAAACATAACTCATATATAAGTCAAATGCCGAATTACAAGACACATAAAATGACAAAAAATAAAAAAACTTATTTTTACAAAAAAGATCAAACCTTCAAAAACAGAACTCACAAGACAAATGCAAATTACGAGTCACACGTAATATGACTTGACAAAAACAGAACTTATTTTCAATATCCTTGTGAGTTGTAAGAAATCTTTCAGGTCGAAATTCACTAGGATCCACCCACACATTTGGGTCTCAATGGAGTTTTGGAAGATTAACAATAAGTCGTGTGCCTGCTGGGATGCGGTAACCAACCAAAGTACAGTCTACCATTGACTCGTGTGGCACTAGGAGTGGTGCAGCAGGGTATAAACGCATTGTTTCTTTGAGGATAGCTTGGAGATATACCAAATTTTTCACATCTGATTCTTTTACTTGCCTTTCTCTACCGACATGGATGTCTAATTCTTCTTGAGCTTTTGTTAAGGTCTTAGGGTTGTTGAGAAGTAAAGAGAGAGCCCATGTCAATGTTATTGTTGATGTGTCTGAAGCCGCTGAGATAAGGGCCTACAAAAGTAACATAATATGAATTGGTTAGAATTTTAGATGGTCGGCTAATTAAGCTTTAAGATTTCTAGCTATGGTCCAAGAATCTTTAGTAGCAGCAAGAATTCAGATTGCATTAAGAATTCAAAACTTGTGCTATTTGGTTATAGATGGCTTAATATTCGACAATAAAATGACATGCCTTCAAGTTCAAGATTTAAATAAACCATCATGCACAAGATAATTATCATGAAATTTTTTGAACATTTTAATTCTGTAAAATGAAGTTCCAGATCCACATTGCATTTTATGTGAGACACGGGAATACAAATATTCTATACCATTTTTTGTGTTGTACTTTATGCTTCATTAATTGTGATATGCCATGTGTTTGATTTGATTTTATTTCATTTAAACTTCAATTATTTTATAAAATTAAAAAAGTAAAAACAATACACGATAAGTTGTGATTCGTAAAATATAAAGTGGAATACAAAAAGTAGTAGAGATAATTTGTATTTCTTACATAGGCCATGCATGTGTTCATCTATCTAAGAAATTTAATTGTTACTCTACAAAGTCAATGGATCGACTCTACAAATTCAATAGAGAAGTGTTTATTACACAAATTATTTTATACAATTTTACAAACACACAAAAAAAAAGGTTATAATTTTAGTAGTTGTTGTTGCTTCTTTTTTTTTTTTCTTTTTTTTTTCTTTTTTTCACGTGTTAAAAATTGTGTAAAATAATGTGTGTTTAACAAGTTAACCTAATTGAATATATGTAGCAAATGGGGTTTTGGAAATATATTATACTATGTGTGAATTAATAGAATTATCAAAAGCTTACTAGGCATTACATCCATAAAACACATTAGCATTGATGATTGTATCAACATCATAACTGGAAGTCTCATCATCATCAGTGACAATGGATAGCATTACATCCATAAAATCTTGGTGTTCCTTCACCCCACCAGAAATTTTCCTCTGCTTATGCTCCTCTAGCCATTCTTTAGTCACATCATCCAATTCTTTTGCAGTTTTCTTCATGGCTTTCTCGCTTCCCCCCACGCCCAACCACCTTGGATATGGAAGTGCATCTGAGACCACAAACTCTCCACTCAAATCCATAAACTTTCTCAATGCCTTTCGTCGCTGATCATTTTTATCATTCTCAACCTTGGTTGTAGCCTTACCAAATTGTTGTCTTACAACCATCCTACATATTATGTTTGTACCCTAGCCATCTCTCCATCTCCAATAACACCTTGTTGTTCTTGACCAAGAGCTTATGTATCCCTTTTATAGAATCATTTACCTCAGCCTCTCGAATGTGTTTGAGCGTTTCAAGGCGATGGTTTGAAAGGACCTCTAGTGTGACCATTTTTCTCACTTGGCACCAGAGGGACCATAAGGGCTGAACCCAACCACAGCATAGTTGTAGCCCAAGAATTCTAGAGCTAAACCTTAAGGATGGTTGGCGAAGGCTTTGTCATTGGTAGTAAAACACTCTTTGGCTATCTCCCAACTGCTTACTATTATTGTTCGATGCACACCCAACCAAATTGTGAAGATTGGTCCATACTTTTCAGCCATGCTACCCAAGGCTATATGAGCCGGTTGTAACCTTCCTAACTGATGGAGGTGGCTGATCAAAGGCCAAGCCCCACCACCTTCAGGTAGAACTGATCTTTGTTTAGTAGCAGTTCTTTGAACTCTTCTTGATATCCAGTGGTGACTCCAGGAATTTTGTCAAGAGTGTTTTTGGACAAACCGGAACAGTAACTTACCCTATTTTACTTTGAAAAAATTTCGGGTTATTTCGGTCTATTTCGAATATTTCGGGACATTTCAGTAAATACCAGCCGAAATTCAAGATTTGGCTAGCATGAAGTTTGAGCTTTAAAAAAAAAAAAATTGTTCTTAAAACAAAAGCAAATTTGCATTTTGTACACCAAAAAACCTCAAAAGGAAAAAAAAAGAAAAAAAAAAAGAAAAGAAATGAACAAAGGTACCTGTACAATAAACTATAAGATCATTTGAAATATTAATAAAATTATTAATTATTATTGTTTAGTTGTTTCATTAATTTGTTCGTCTTTTATAGACTATAATTTGTTGTATTGTTGTTTTATTAATTATAAAATTATTAATTGTTGTTTAGGAGTTACATTATTTTATAATGAAAAAAAAAATATATATATATATATATAATGAATTGTTGTTCAAGGAATTTCGGAGTTACGTTATTTTATAATAATAAAAAATATATATTATTAATAAAAAAACCTATATAAACTATTAAAAGTTTTAAAGAAGTTGTAAGTACATATTTCAACTAATATGTAATCTTTAAGCCCAAATAATAATAATAATAATAAGTTCAATCATTTATAAAATATAATAAGAGTAATAATATGAAAAAAGAAAATTGATGTTAATATTAGTTTTTTTTTTTTTTTGGGACTGAAAAGATAGAATACTTTTATTGAAAGAATAACTAAATACGTGTAGAGGAGGGTCCAAGGCTCTCATAGACTTAGGGTGAGTTTGGTTCAACTTTTTGAAAAAGTGCATAATAAAAAAGTGGAGTTTTCAAAAAGTGCATAATGAAAAAGTGTTTTTTCAAAAAGCTGAGTGTTTGGTAAAAATTGCTAAAAAGTGCATAATAAAAAAGCTGAGCGTTTGGTTAGTACTTAAAAGTGGCAGTTTGAAGGGTAAATTACCAAAAAGGACAAGATATATATATATATATATATATATAAAAGAGAATTCTTTGTTTTAATTATCTCTCTTAATGCAAGTTATGGACAACATTTTTACAAAAATTTCACAATAAAATCTATATGACAAGTTGTTAATGGTAGATAAAAAAATAATAATGTCATTAGTAGGTTCAAATGAGAACCAATAACAACTTACAGTGTAAACTTTATTATGAGAAGTGTTACGTTTACAACATTTTTTGCAATATTTTCACAACAAAATTTATGTGGAAAGTTGTTATTAACTCTAATTTGAACTCACCACTGAAATTATTTTTTTGCTAACCAATATTAACTAATAACAATCTGTTATTTAAAATTTATTATGAAAATATTGTGAAAATATTACGGTAACATTTCTCAATTAGGATTTTTTATTATTTATATTATTTTTCCTTTCTTCAATTCACTTTCATCCATAAGTTACGTTTCATTTCTTTTTCTTTTTTTTTCTTTTTTTTTCTTGTTTTTCCTCCTCCACACACGTGGCCACTATCTCTACCCCCCTTCTTTTATTTTCCTTTTCTCCCTCATTCATCAGAACATTCCAGGGAGCTCCATTCTCTCTTTTTCTCTCCAGCTCTCTCTCTTTTTTTTTTTTTTTTTTACTTGATTCCAAAACTCTTTCTGCGTTAAGAAAATTTTCCTTTTCTCCCTCATTCAAGAACATTCCAGGGAGCTCTCATCTTCGTGCCGTTGCTCATCTTCGTCCCCAACGCAGTCCAGATGGGTCAGATGGCTTCTGTCTTCTGTCCACTTCTTTTTTCTTTTTTTTTTTCTTTTTTTTTTTGGTTATGATTTGATTAATAAGATTGTTGTGTTTGCAGTGTTTGTTCTGTAGCACGGAGAAAGATTGTTGTGCTTGTTCTGTAGCAGAGCAGCACAGAGAAAGATTGTTGTGTTTGTTTGTAGTGTTTATCAAGGGTAATTTGGTAATTGATTAACCAGCCCAACGGATAGTTCCAACGCGCATGAACTTTTTGCTTATGGACCTCCAGAGCTCCATAATGTTGCGCGTTCATGGATCCGTTTTTTGCCTTGGCCCAAAACGCAATTTTTTTCAAAAAGTTGCGTTTTGGGCTGAGCCAAACGCAAAAAGTTCCTCAGCATTTGTAAAATGCGCATAAATGCTTAAAGTTGGCTCTAAAAGCCCGGGCACTTAACAGTTAGCCTAGCCTATGGACAAGATATTTATCATTAAAAAATTCCACCAAAAACACTAGTGGGCTGGCAAAAGTAGAACAAATAAAAAATTTAAAACAAAAAACATAGAATTTAAGGAAGAAAAGAAGGACCGAAACCCACAGATAAAATTTAAGCCAAACAGTTACATACATTACCTGTACAACTCGCAAATAAAAAGGGAAAGGTAGACTGGCAGCAGGACTGAAACCCACCAGAAGAAAAAATAAAAAAGAGAAGAAGAGAATAAGAAGATGGGTCTGAAACCCAGAAGAAGAAAAAAAAAAAAAAACAAGAAGAAGAAGGGTCCGTAACCAAGAAGACAAAGAAGAAGGTAGGATTTGATTTTATTTATTTATTTATTTATTTTTTTTAGAATACGTTTGGGCTGGGCCTGTTGGGTATTTAGTTAATAATGTATTTTGATTTAAAAATCTGGCTGGGGTTGGTTTTGTTTAGGATTGATGTTTGGGCTTTTATTTTTTGGGTTGCTCTGTAACAATTTTTTTTTTTTTTTTTTTTTTAAGATTTTAGTTCAAAATTTGTTTGGCATAAAACTTTTGAGGGTGTTCCTCATTTTGCTTGAGAGTGTACTTATATATTTTTTTTTAATGGGTAAACAAATAAAAAAAATTTAAATTATTATATATAATTTTTTTTTTTGGGTCAGGGTGTTCCTGGGAACACCCTAAACCCAATGTGGCGTCGCCACTGTTGATATCCATATTAGAAAGAATATGAACATGAAAATGGTGAATATGCTAGCCATAGAATTTGTGAAGAATGGGCAAGAGAAGAGCATGGTTGATTTTTCTGGTGAGTGACAATTAATGGTTTTGTGGGAAAATATATAGAGCCCAAACTTAGTAAGGAGGCGGTTCTTACGAGATACGAACACCCTAAACCCAATGTGGCATCGCCACTGTTGATATCCATATTAGAAAGAATATGAACATGAAAATGGTGAATATGCTAGCCATAGAATTTGTGAAGAATGGGCAAGAGAAGAGCATGGTTGATTTTTCTGGTGAGTGACAATTAATGGTTTTGTGGGAAAATATATAGAGCCCAAACTTAGTAAGGAGGCGGTTCTTACGAGATACGAACACCCTAAACCCAATGTGGCATCGCCACTGTTGATATCCATATTAGAAAGAATATGAACATGAAAATGGTGAATATGCTAGCCATAGAATTTGTGAAGAATGGGCAAGAGAAGAGCATGGTTGATTTTTCTGGTGAGTGACAATTAATGGTTTTGTGGGAAAATATATAGAGCCCAAACTTAGTAAGGAGGCGGTTCTTACGAGATACGTGGCAAGCAAGCTGAAAAATAAATTTGGATTGTCATTTTACATCTTACGTACCCTAAGATTTTCTCTTGTCTTATCTCGAAGTCATTTTACTTTGCAAATCCGGCGTAATTTTAGTATTTTACCATAAATCCAAAAACAGAAACATTGATGGGAATGGATATTCGCATTAAAATCCTTCATTTTTCTCTAATTTTGATTCCGACACATATAAGATATGAGATATTTAAAAAATCAATGGTGTTAAAAGATTCATATAAATCACACAAAATCAAATAAATGTTATATGTCTTACATCTATCTAAAAATTAAAGATATTTAGAAGATTTAAGCTGGAGTAATCTTATTCTATCAAGTTATTGTTTGTTTGACTCGATTATAGCTTATATAGCTTATAGTCAATGGTGGCTCCACATGCAAGCTAGGATGGTCACAAGATTACCCTGACTTGTAAAAAAAATGTATATATGCACTTGCTAAAAATATATATATACACTAAACTAACTTATTGTGATCACTCTAATAAAAATGTTGAACATCCTAACTCGGGAATTACAAAAATAAGAGTATTGCTACATTCACAATAATTTCACAACAAATTCAATGTGGTAAGTTGTTGTGATTATAATTTGGGCCTAATACTAATATTATTTTTTTTACCCATCAATAAACAGCTTTTTGCATAAGATTTATTGTAAAAATGCTGTGGAAGTATCATTATACTCCAAAACCAATTCCCCCCCCCCCCCCCCCCCTCCAAACATGATCCTTAATCCTTTTTTTTAAAGGCTTAAATAACAACAATAAATATTAGCCCAAATAAAAACAAATATAAATTAAACAAAAATATGACAAGACCAAATAACAACAAGTGAACAAATTATTCAACAAAAAGCCTATTATAAAACAAAAAGATAAAAATTGCTAATTATTCAAATTTGTAACTCGTTCAACCTATTCAATAAAAATAATCTCTAATTTCATTTTTCCTTTAAAAATGATACCAAGAAAAATATTGTAGCTATGAGTTTTCCTTGATGGTGTTGATAATTATATTCTTTTTGGCTTTGCAGTCACAACAATTTTACTCTTCTTAGCAACTTGACTCGCAGTTACAGTAAATATTTAAGTTATTACTTTATTAGATTTTGTATAATTTAAATTTTATAGTGACAACCATTAAAAAAAAAATTAAAAAAAAAATTCATAGATCCACCATTACCTAAGTAGAGCAGGCTTTGCAAAGGGGTGGTGCTGGTGAATTTTGCTTCTTCTTCAAAGCTGCTGGTTGTACAGAATGAATGAACTTTTGTGATGGGACCAAGAAATTAAGTCAGAAACTTGAGTGATTTAAACGATAAGTCCAAGAAATTAAGTTAAGACACATGTGGAAATTAACGCATCAATTTTGTTTATTATATCCTCAATCACAATAATTGTTGATTAAGTATTATTATACTTTTGGGTCCATATATATACAAGTACGATTAAGTCAGTAGAAGATCTTCTCAAAAAAAAAAGTCGGTAGATCTTTGGGTTTCGAATGTAAAATGACAACCCAAATTTCGTTTCGGCTTGCTTGTTTGTTTGAGCGTGAAGTCAAGGATTTTGCCAGAAAAATAGAAGAGAAGGTCATTTCTTGCTTTTCCCATACACGCGGAACAGGGAACGATTCTGCACATGCCCCGGCAAGATTAGAGAAGGAAATAGAAGGATCAAACGTTGGGCTAGAAACTATACCACGAATATTAGAACGTATAAAGCAATCAAATCTACCTTTATTTTTTTTTAAAGCTCATGGTTCTATAGAATGGATGAGTTTGTACGATGGATCCAAGAAAGTAAGTTAGAAACCTGTCGAGTTTTTCAATTAACTTCTTCTCAATTTTTTGACATCTCTCTCAATTTTCTTTACTATATCAAAAATCTCAATAATTGTTATTATCATATTATTGGGTCAAGATCCATCTTACCTCATCAGTAAAATGAAATTGATAAAATATCATTTTGTAGGCATAAAATTTCTCTTTTACAAATGTAGCCATTACTATCACTTAGATTATGATCGAAATATTTCACCTACTCCTTGGTAATCCAAACTTTCAAACGTGTACCAATGGGATAGGTGAGTGTCTATGGATAGCAAAAGTTCCTCCCAAGTATACTTAGGGATGGAGGAAAATTCAAAACATGATAAAAGTATACTTAGCAAAATGGACCAAATAGATAGAAGTGGACCAAATTGGATGAAAGTGGACCGAATTAGATTGAGCTGGACTGAATATTCTGAAATGTTACATTGATGTGGCTCAATAGGAGCATAATAACAATAAATATTACGCTTTAACTTTATATATTATATAGATTCCATTGTTTGTGAAAGTTCGGAAATGTGTTGAAAACACAAGAGCTATTTAGACCCCCCAATGAAAAATTACGACTCGATAGTTTTTACACTAACTTAATACAAAGTGCGGAATAGTGTAAATACGAGCGGATAAGCAAATAAGCTACTCTAATCCATAAACTAAGCAACACAGCAGTATAATAGAATATAAAAGAGTAGGAAAGAGAGATGCAAACAAAGAAAACACCAAGACGTATTTTCGAAGAGGAAACCGAAGAACTCGGCGAAAAACCTTTCCGCCACCCTCCAAGCGGAAATCGATCTACTAGACAATCAGTTAGGATACATGGGTTAGCAAGAGACCCTCCAAACCTAATCTAACTGATGCACCTAAGCCCTCCAAGCTCCTACTCTAATAAGGCTTCTCGGAACCGTGTCTTGTCTAGCTCTCCGGATCCCGCAACAAGTTCCATGTTGCATTTGCCATTCCAGGCTTCTTCCAATGCTTCCCAGCAGCACCAAAACGTCACTCAACACTCAAAGGGTGAGGTAAGTGTTTGGGCTATCAACCTCTCAATGTTATGGAAATAGAGAAGGAAGGGTTGAGGAAATACCACAAGCAAGTATATAGAGAAAGGCGGGGATGACAATCTCTAATTCCCAATGTGTTTGGTTAGGGTTTTCTCTCTGAAGCATTCCTCAACTTTTGTGGGTAATGAGGGTATATATAGGATAGATGCAAAAAGTGTGAGTCAGTCAGTACAGGCTGGTAGAACAGGTTGCCTTGCGGGTGTCTCGCGGGAAGGCCTTACCCGCGAGATACTCGCGAGAGACAGTTATCTCCACCTGGCCTGACTCTTCGCATTCCAGCATGTGCAAAGCACATGTTTCACTTCGCGGAAAGCTAAGTCGCGACATACCCGTGAGAATCCTTCAGCCTCCAAATGCTTGAGTCTTCACACAGTCTCTCTATCACACAACCCTTACAACAAATCCCACAATAAATACAGGGTATGAACAATTGAAAGTAATTACAATCAAATTTGGCACGGAATAAAAGCCAACAAATTACATAGTTGGCTATTCCGTGACAAAACCCTAAAACAGACTCTAGACTTAAACGTGAGTTTGGGAACAAAGGCAAAACTCACTCACACCTAATTCTAGATTTTGATACGCTCTTGAAACATATGAACAAGTATCTCCTGAAACACAACAACACAATAACATCATTGTATGCAGAAAACTTGAAAAGCATATGGAGCAATAATAGCATGATCAAGCAAAATGAAATAGAAACATTAGATCATGGCAAGATCAAACGAGAAATCACTATACATAAGCGATCACTATGCTCATTCACACAAGGAATGAACATCCGGATATGCAAGATGATAAGCTCATTTGAAGAGTATCATTTGCAAATCCAACACTCAACCAATGCGAAATACACGAAGTATTTGCATCTAGGAACAATCCTACTAGGGCATAAGAGTGTTGTATCGAAGAAAAATGCATCACATTCAACTTCAAGTATACAAGCATAAAGGCTGCATATGCAAGGAACTGCTTATGCATGGCATAAACCATAAAAGCCTATATACTGCAATGAAACAAACCCTTAAAGCTTACAAAAGTAACATGGGTACATGATAGATATGCTACAAAGCATAGAGAATATCACAAAAGAAACTACTGAAATTATACTTAATAAAAAATAGAGTATCAAAGCTTTAAACCAAAAGCAGTAAGCATAAAATATCAAACAAAGGAACTGGTGGCTTCTTCTCACCCTATCACCATACTTCCCTTATCAATAACATCATCTCCCCCTTTTTGTCAAGGAATAGCTAGTCATTCTCTTCTAGCTTCCGTTGAATTTCGTCCAGCTGAGTTTGGAGTGATGTGAACTGTGAATTAAGACGTCTGTGGTGAGTGTACATGATCGTCGCCAGCCCGGACATCTTTGTACTCATCTCTTGAAGAGCAGCGGAGATATTGTTGAACTGTTCGTCATAGGTGCGAGTTGCATAGCTCGAGGTTCCCGACGGTGCATGACTTTCTTGCTTGGTGTTCTTCTTGGTGTGGCTCATACTTGCATGGAGAGAACGAGTGTTAATTGGACTTGGTCTTGTATATGGACGCTCATCTTCCAATGGACGGACACCTTTGAGCTTCAAAATCCTTGAAATAAGGCGACAGAAAGGAATACAATTCCTTAAAGCAGTTCGGTCAACTGTTTTTGCCAAAATGTGAAAAATATGAGAGCAGACATCAATCTCTACGTCAGTGATCAGATCATTCAAAAACAATGCTCGACCAAGATTCATAAATCCGGTGTTGGACAATGGATAGAGATTGCTACACATGATCATTGAGAGAAGTCTTAATTCGGGAGAAAGGGATGCCACATTGATTAACTTCTTATTTGGGGAGAATTTCAAATTGGCTCCTAAGGACTGTTTGAGATACTCTTCATTTGGGTTCAGCTCATCATATACCGGCAGTATGGGGAGTATTGGCTGGTTAATGTGAAGAATTTCCGCTAAGTACATTGGTGTGATAGAAAAACTTTTTCCTCGAACCCAACATTTTAACTCATCTCCGACGACAATGGCATTGGCATAGAATTCCTTAACCATGTTCTTGTATGTGTCCTCGAAAGTTGAAAGCAGATAGTTCCAATCTTTTGTGGCAAACCAAATGAGTATGTTTGTGTCCCTGAGTGATGGCTGATCAACGCCCCTTTCAACTAGCAAAGGAGTATCCTGAAAGAGGTTCTTATAGGATTCAAAAGCAGCATAAGACTTAAACAGGTTAGGATCAAAAATTCCCATTGAAAAACAAGTTCTCTTTAGTCTAGGTGAATTGGCATCAACATCAATGATCGGCTCTTTCCCTTTGTTGCTGCCATCTTTCACAGTTGAAGTCTTGAATGGAGACATCTGTGTAACAGAACACACAAAAATAGGAAACATGTGCACAACACAGAACACAGAACACAGAACACAGAACTTGATTAGATTCAAGTTAGTTCAAAACAAAAGTAAAAATGCATAAAACATGACATACTCAACTCCAAACAATACACTGAATGCACAAACACAATGCAAGAAACTAAGTAACTGTGCATGTGTGTGCATATGTGTGCATGTGCTAATGTGATTATGCATGAGAGTGCAGCATCAGATGCATGAGGGGTGTCTAGGTATGTCTAGTTATGTGTCAAAAGTGTGCAACTTGAGCAAAGTGTATGAAACACACGATCAATGACCCAACAGAGTAAAACATGGTCAAACAAGTGAAAAAACCATAGATTGAAATCACTTGATTCCAATTGGCATAAAAATGTCACTTGGACATTTTGTCAAACACTTAGCATGCACAAATTTACTTTAAACATGAACAATGTATGAACATGGTGAAATCATGCCTAAATACAAGTTAAAATGCCACAAGGGGCCAACACAGAGGCATAAACAACAAATGGGACACAGCCCAATCAAAGAATTTGAACAATTTTCACCCAATTTAGAAAAAGCATTCCAATGTTTGAAAATCCCCAAATTTTTGAAACTCTAACAAAAAATCGGCATAAACTTAAGAGAAGCTTGAAGGAAAATGCTGTAGAAGACATACCTTGAAGTTGACAAAGCAGAAAAGATGCTTGAAAATGATGGGTTTTGATAGAAACTGAAATTGGGTTGAAATGGGTTCGTGAGAGGTTGAGCGAGGGAAGTTTTTGAGATTTGAAAAAAACTGTCACATCAGCAATATAAAACTGAAAACACGCGTTTTTCGTGGGTTAGAGAGTAGCGACACAATCGCGAGACAACTGTGAAAATGGCCATTGAAGCACAAAAGCTGTCGCAAGAAGCTTTAAGTCGCGAACTAGTCGCGAGACAGTCGCGATAGTTTTTGTCTGAATTTTGAGAAAATCCAATTTTTGGCCAAACAGCATTTTGCGAGAAACTGTTGGTCGCGAGACAGTCGCGAAAGTTTCTGTGTGACAAGATGAAAACTTATCTCCCTTAAGCCCTTTTCACAGGAAGCTCTAAGTCGCGAGCTTCTCGCGAAACAGCCTCTGAACTAGTTTTTGAAGTAAAACACAAAAATGCATTTTGAACAAAAACAAAATACACGAAAGTATAAAATCACTTCCAAAAATAAATAAACACTCAAAAATCTTTTTGGGTTTGATCAACCAGTTCTTGAGCATACACATCACATTTGAACATGTACAATCACACAAATGAGATAGGCATTGATTGAATCAAAGTCTTGTGTGAATATCAAATGTGAAATAGTCTATAGACCAGAGCGAAACTTCAATGATCAATTCAAACGAGTCATACACAACTGATACGAAATCAAGTGGACTATCTCCATTATAGAAATGAATATATATGACCTCCCACACATTGAATACATAACTTCAGAAGCTTTTCATTTGGCTTCTGCAAAAAGCATAGCAATTGGTCTATTTTATTTTTGATTGGACAAGAAAACAACATCTCATTTTGAGATAGGTACTTGAAATTTGTGATATTTCAAAATTGAAGATTAGCCTTTAGCTTTTTGAGCACTGTACAAAACATATTAAGAAGAGTCGCTTTCCCTTTTTCCTAATCGAATACTAGTGTGTGCGACAGGCTTTTGCAGCTCAATATCTCTTTTCATTTGGAGATTTTCATTTGGTGAGCTCTTTTTGTAAAAACATAAAAATAAAGTGGGAAGAGATATAGACACAAGTCTATGCAAGTATCAAGACCAACAAGACTATTGACCAATCATTCATGACACGCTTGAAAATCTATTTACAATAGTCACACATAGTGTTCCAGATTTCTTCCACATAGAAAAGAGTGCATATAAGACAAGCCAAGATCGTAAATGCACTACGCCATAAGTACGAAGGTACTAGGCCAAACTCACATGTGACATGCACAAAACATGTGATCAAACTTTTGAGATTTTTCAATTTTTATAGGTTTTTGAATTTTTTGAACACACCCAAAACAGAACAGGAAAAATAAGATCAACAAAAACAGTTGGTACAAACCAAACCAGATAAAAGAAAGACTTCTAGAAACTAAACACGTGGAACCACAACAACAAGTATGCAGCAAAGAGTAGTATAGGTTCACACAAGAGATAGAGTTTAGGGAATGATACCGACACCGATGGTCTTACGCAAAGATTCAAACTTTGGGCCATCTAGAGGTTTAGTAAATATGTCTACCTTCTGATTCTCAGTGTTGATGAACTCTAAGTACACAGTCCTTTCCTCCACCAAATCTCGAATGAAATGATACCGAATCTCGATATGTTTTGATTTCGAGTGTTAAACTGGATTCTTTGACAAATTTATGGCACTTGTATTATCACCATATACACACATCGTGTCTTGAGTGATTCCACAATCATGGAGAAGCTTCTTCATCCATAGTAATTGAGCATAGCAACTTGCAGCAGCAATGTATTCAGCTTCGGCTGTTGATAGAGAAACTGAATTCTGCTTTTTGCTCATCCATGACACCAAGTTGTTTCCAAGATAATAGCATCCATCGGAAGTACTTTTTCTATTATCAATGCAACCGGCCCAATTAGCATCAGAATATCTGGCTAAGCATTCATTTGAATCTCTTAAGTACCAAATTCCATAATTAGAGGTGCCATTTATGTAGCGGATAATTCTTTTGACTGAGGTTACATGTGACTCTTTGGGGGCTGCCTGAAATTGAGCACATACGCCTACACTGAAGGCAATGTTTGGTCTGCTAGCAGTGAGATATAAGAGACTGCCTATCATGCTTCGATAGAGCGTTGCATCCACTTCTATACCTGCTACATCCCGACTCAGCTTTGATGAGGAGCTCATTAGAGTGGAAGTGTGTTTCTTAGAATCTAGACCAAATCTTTTAACAAGATTTTTGGCATATTTCTCTTGAGAAATGAATATCCCATCTTTTTGTTTTTTCACTTGTAGCCCTAGGAAATAGTTTAGCTCCCCCACCATACTCATCTCAAACTCCCTCTTCATCTCTTCGGAGAATTCATGAGCCAAATGATCAATTGTGGATCCAAAAACAATATCATCCACATATACTTGAGTAACTAGGAGAGACTTCTCATCTCTCTTTACAAACAATGTTCGATCAGCTTTGCCTCTTTTGAATCCATGATCCAACAAGTATGTTGTGAGACGATCATACCATGCTTTTGGTGCCTGCTTCAAACCATACAGTGCTTTCTTCAACCTTAGCACATGATCCGGAAAGTGAGGATCTTGAAATCCCTTTGGTTGCTCAACGAATACTTCTTCATTTAGAAAACCATTAAGAAATGCACTTTTCACATCCATTTGGTACAGTTTGAAGTCCATAACACATGCTATGGATAGTAGAATTCGAATCAACTCTAATCTTGCTACTGGTGCAAACAAATCATCAAAATCTATGCCTTCCACTTGAGTATATACTTGAGCTACCAACCTAGACTTGTTTCGAACTACCTCACCGTCTTCATTAGTTTTGTTCTTGAAAATCCACTTGGTGCCGATGACATGGGTATCTTTGGGTCTTGGAACCAACTCCCATACATCATTTCTGACAAACTGATGCAACTCTTGATGCATAGACTCTATCCAATTTTCGTCTCCAAGAGCTTCCTCTACCTTCTTGGGTTCGAATTGAGCAAGATAACAATTGTACGTCACATGATTCGCACTGTATTTTGGTCCTTTTCTCAACCGAAGTCCCTCATTTATGTCACCAATGATATTGCTTGATGGATGATTGAGAATTACCCTTGATGACGGTTTATTAGAGGTATAAGGTTCTTCATCTCGTGAGATTAGAGGTTGAACTTCTGGAGGTGTGAGAGGGCTAGAAGACCCTTGTGTTGATCTAGTCTCCCTTCTTGGTATAGGGGGTGTGGACTCTTTTTTCAGTGATTCTTTCTTAATCTCATCATCTTGTGACATGTTGTCCTCAACCTCCCCCTTCTTCAGTTTTGATCCTTCACCATCATCCCTTTCCTTTTCAGATATGGTATCATCAATGACCACATTTATTGACTCCATTACCGTCTTAGTGCGTTTATTGAACACCCTATACACTCGGCTATTTAATGAATAGCCTAGAAATATCCCTTCATCACTTTTAGCATCAAATTTTTCGGGATTCTCTCTATCATTGAGAATATAACATTTGCTCCCAAATATTCGAAAATATTTTACCTTCGGCTTCTTCTCTCTCCAAATTTCATACGTTGTCTTCTTCGTTCCTGCTCAAAAGTAAATCCTATTCCCAATGTGACATGAAGTGTTCACATCTTCAGCCCAAAACTTCTATGGAAGGTTTTTGTTGAGTAACATTACTCGACCCATTTCTTGAATCACCCGGTTCTTCCTTTCAACTACTCCATTCTGTTGTGGAGTCTTTGGGGCTAAGAATTCCTTCTTGATACCGTGTTCATTGCAAAATGCTTCAAATTTCTCATTTTCAAACTCTTTCCCATGATCACTCCTGATTTTGATGATAAGTACTCCCTTTTTATTCATCAGTCTCTTGCACAATTTTTTCATCTTGTCATATTCTTCCGATTTCTCTCTAAGGAAGTCCACCCAAGAATATCTTAAAAAATCGTCAACTACCACTGTAATATACTGTTTTCCACCCATGCTCTCTGTTCTTGTAGGACCCATTAGATCCACATGCAGTAATTCTAACGGACGAGAAGTTGCAAACACATTCACTTTAGGATGGCTTGACTTTGTTTGTTTTCCCAGTTGACATGGACCACAAACATTCTTCTCAATTTTTCCAAACTTTGGTAGACCAACCACAGCCTCAAGCTTCGAGACTTTTGCCGCTTGCTTGTAATTTGCATATCCAAGCCGTTGATGCCACAACTCCAAGAGGTTTACCCGAGCACTTCGACATGCTATACTGGGTTTGGGAATAACCCCATAACAATTATCGGTGGTCCTTAGTTCCTTCAGAATTTGAACACCTTCTTCATTCAAGATTAGACACCCTTTCTTTGAAAATTGGACTAAGAAATCTTCATCACAAATCTAAGTGATACTTAACAAGTTCACTTTTAATCCCTTAATATACAGCACATCAGTCAATAAAGGCAAACCCGGAATATCCACCGTTCCCTTTCCAAGAACTTGTGAATGACTACCATCTCCAAATGTCACAAATCCATCTTCCTTCTCTTTAAGAGTTTTGAACAAAGATTTTTCTCCAGTCATATGCCTTGAACACCCGCTGTCAAGATACCACAAACATGAGTTAAACACTTTCAATGTGGTATGAACAAAAAGACATGCATGAGAGAGACATTCTTGACCATCAAAGCAAGAATCATTTTTCCTTATTTCATTCAAGGATGAGTGAAGTTTCCTTCTTAAATGACCAAGTTTATCACATAACAGTCTATTTCTTCTCTCATATTCATAAACTAAGGACTTTGACTCACATAGGCTGTTATGTATATCATGGTTCCTATGAACTAAGGATTTCAGCATGTGACTAAAAATTCTAGCATGTTTCTTTGATTTAAATAACTCTAAGAGTGCATTACTAGAACAGTCTTCAAATATGCTCATTGAGTCATTTTCATAAACACTTTTAAAATCCTTCATGGTGATAATATCAAGAACACTTTTCAAAAACACACCAAGGGGTCTAGGATCACACTTAGGTATCAAAACTACAGCAAGTGTACCCGCTCTGATACCAATTGAAAGCTTGAAAATGTGTTGAAAACACAAGAGCTGTTTAGACCCCCAATGAAAAATTATGGCTCGATAGTTTTTACACTAACTTAATACAAAGTGCGGAATAGTGTAAATGCGAGCGGATAAGCAAATAAGCTACTCTAATCCATAAACTAAGCAACACAGCAATATAATGGAATATAAAAGAGTAGGGAAGAGAGATGCAAACACAGAAAACACCAAGACGTGTTTTTGAAGAGGAAACCGAAGAACTCGGCGAAAAACCTCTCCGCCGCCCTCCAAGCGGAAATCAATCCACTAGATAATCAGTTGGGATACATAGGTTAGCAAGAGACCCTCCAAGCCTAATCTACCCAATGCACCTAAGCCCTCTAAGCTCCTACTCCAACAAGGCTTCTCGGAACCGTGTCATGTCTAGCTCTCTGGATCCCGCAATAAGCTCCATGTTGCATCTGCCATTCCAGGCTTCTTCTAATGCTTCCCAGCAGCACCAAAACGTCACTTAACACTCAAAGGGTGAGGTAAGTGTTTAGGCTATCAACCTCTCAATGGTATGGAAATGGAGAGGGAAGGGTTGAGGAAATACCACAAGCAAGTATATAGAGAAAGGTGGGGATGACAATCTCTAATTCCCAATGTGTTTGGGTACGGTTTTCTCTCTGAAGCATTCCTCAACTTTTGTGGGTAATGAGGGTATATATAGGATAGGTGCAAAAAGTGTGAGATAGTCAGTATAGGCTAGCAGAACAGGTTGCCTTGCGGGTGTCTCGCGGGAAGGCCTTACCTGTGAGATACTCGCGAGAGACAGCTGTCTCCACCTAGCCTGACTCTTCGCATTCCAGCATGTACAAAGCACATGTTTCACTTCTCGGGAAACTAAGTTGCGACATACCCGCGAGAATCCTTTAGCCTCCAAATGCTTGAGCTTTCACACACTCTCTCTATCACACAACCCTTACAACAAATCTCACAATAAATACAGGGTATGAACAATTGAAAGTAATTACAATAAAATTTGGCACGGAATAAAAGCCAACAAAATACATAATTGTAAATAACAACTTTACAGTTTGATTATGATCGAAATATTTCACCTACTCCTTGGTAATCAAAACTTTCAAATGTGTACCGATGGGATAGGTGAGTGTCTATTGATAACAAAAGTTCCTCCCAAGTATACTTAGGTATATTTGAATACCGTTTATTTTGTTGAAACTGAAAAATTATTACTGAAAGTACTGTAAATAAATGTAAAATTTAGTTGAAATAGTACAGCGTGGCTCATGAATAGTGCCAAAAAGTGTAGTAATGTTGGAGAAATCTGGTTTTTGTATCTCATACAAAAACACACGCAGCGGAAGCAACAAAAACACGGATCTACTTCAATCATGAAAGATAAACATGTAACCATGAATTCTAGAATCAAAGAATAGAAAGCGTACCTTGATGCAGTGAATTTCAAAACCAAACTTGAGAATACCTTCAATCTTCATTTCAATTCCACATGGTGCCCAAGATGTGTGGTCTCTCAATCAGTCTTTTGTACGTAGATTCTCAAAGAAAAATCCTTTTCCTTCTCCTTGTGGAGGAAAATTGATTTCTTTTTTCTTTTCATCTTACGTACGTTTTTTTTTGTTAACCATTCTCATAGTTTCTTTATTTTATAACACTTATTAAATAATGACTGATTTCTAATTGGGTTAGCCTTTTAGGCCTACCTAATTGGGCTTTAGTTTGTGGCTTGAGATGGGATCAAAGGGACCAATAAGACACTAGCTCCAATGGGCCTTGGGCTTTTCCGTCAACTCTTGACAAGTCCAAAGTTACTATTAATTATATTCAATACCACTATAAGAATATAATTGCACTCTAGGCCTTATCTATAAATTATATCCCAAAACTTTATTATACATTCAACCCCTTCATTAAAATATTCGTAGTAGTACAAAGTCATTAATATTGACTGCCACTTTGAAGGTTACTACATCTTAATATTTGAATACCCGGTTTAATCCTTTATGTTATTCATAATATATTTATGAAATCCAATTTCATAAATATATACTTTAGCAACTCTTTACTAAAGTGGTTGGGCCCAACACTCTGAATAACCAAACCCATTAAACTTATCTCAAGAGAATATTTTATATCTCTGTTAAGAGATTATGAATTCCATCTTGAGAATATATGTTCCATCAACACTAAATGCGGCTGCCCAACATACTGAGGTTTTGACCATAACTTATAGATCTCACTCCTGATATATCAAAGCAACCTACATCTCATGATCCGGTCCATTATTTTCTCAGGATTTAGAGTTGATGTAAATAGAAGTCGTGAGCTTTATTATTCATTTGATAGTCATTGGAAGAATAATAAATCTCACAACGGTCCAGTTCAATATGTCTTAACTCTTAAAACATATTAACATACCAATTAGAAGTCTCCACTTCCATGATCAAGACAAATTATCTTAGTTGTTATGTTATAGTCTTCACAGATAAAATGCCCAATTTCATCACCGACTACGAATTAAAATTTTGAGTTTACAAAGAACTTATGATTTATATCTTCTGTGACTAAATCACATACTATGCATCTCATGGACTAAGATAATGTCCCATTAGTTCATAAATAGTCTCAAATAATTAAACAACTTAATTATTCATGACATGCAAATGAAATTAGATTTTAGGGCACAAACCCTAACAATCTCCCACTTGCCCTCAAAGACAATTTACCACATATCCGACACTTATCTCCCTATAGAGTAATTCACAGTCACTCTAAGACAAGGTTTGGAAACAAGTCTTAGCCAAATTTAATGCATAAATTATCTTTTCTACTACTACTTTTCACGTACTCATATCTCTCTAATGAGATGATACTTACGCTTAATGTGTATCTTCACCACCTAGGATGAACATATATCTTGAAGTCCAACTTCATGAATCATAATCAAACTACAAGTCAGTATTTGTACATCCGTTATCTATCAAAACTTCACTTTAGTAGACAAGCATATAATCCCTCATTCTCCTAAGATATTTGAGTATATGCTTTACTCCCACTAAATTAAGTGATCTTTGATTCAATTGATATTTGCTTACCATGTCCACCACAAAATAGATATTTAGCCTAGTATTTAGCATAGCATAAAGACTTCCTATCGATTTGATATAAGGAACCGTCTTATATGCTCTTCCTTTTATATGTCTTAGGACTATAGTCCTATATAAAGGAACTTCAAACTTTAAAAGGAAAGAATCATTTCTTAAAGTATTTCATGCTATACTTGGCTAGAATCTAATCTATTTAAGCAGTTTGAGATAGATTTAATATCCTAATTTCTGAATTTTAACAAAGTTATAATTCTTAAGATGTGACTAGTCTTTCCCAAGTACTTTATATCAAACTGGACTAGACAACCAAAAACTCCTTTGATGACAATAACTCTATATCATTCTAAATGATTAGAATGTCGTCAACATACATTAAGAAATTTATTATTCTATATAGCCTTTACACACACAAGGCCTTTTAAATACTTGATCAAAATCAAACCATTTGATTGCTTGATCAAAGATGATATTTTATGATTTAGATGCTTGCTTTAGTCCATAAATGGATTTTAAGCAACTAGCATACTAAACACTACTGGTTCTTTGTTATGAACAAGTCTAGTTACATCATATAGATGTCTTCCTTAAGATTGCTACTAAAAGAAGCTTTCTTGATATCCATTACCATATTTCATCATAATGAAATATAATGGATAAGAGAATCTAGATAGAGTCAAATTAGATTATTGGTGAAAAAATCTTTTCATAGTCGAACCATTTCTTTCTGAACAGATCTTTTCACGACTAGTCTTGACTTTGAAGGTTTGCACTTTCAAATCTATCAATCTCATTTACTTGTAGACCTATTTGAAAACAATAGGCTTAATGCAATTAAGCGCCTCTACAAGTTCTAGACTTTAAATAGAATTTAATTCTATTCACATAACCTTGAATCAGTAATTCACATTCATATCATCTATTGCCTTTACATAGGACCGAGGATCAAATTCATATCCTTGTGGAATAACTACAAAAGTTTATTCCAAAACTATGAATTTATTTGGTAATCCTCCCATTACAATATTATTCCCGTGTATGAGCTATATATCTAGAATAATGTCTTGTGATGTATCTAATACAACCATCTCATTTCCAAATTTACTTTATAGTTGTCCTATAACAAATTTTGACATTTTTCTTCTAGAACAATCCACCTTTACTTTAAAAGAGCCCTATTCCTCCTTCATGTATGCACTGACTTAAAGAAGTCATTGGAACTTCATTCCTTTACGAAAAGATGCCCTAGATCATATTATCCTCTAAATAGAATTCATAGATTGTGAATATAACAAAATAATGGTTTTAAAAGCCCATCTTTCACCAATCTTGAATACCATTTAGATTAATAAGATCTAGACATAAGTGCCAAAACATACAAAACCAAAGGATGGAAACTTTCTCTTTAAAAAGTAAAACATATAAATTTCCATTTAGAAAACAATTATGGACAATGCTTAGCTTTACCAAGACATAAACAATTTTCTTTTGGTCATGCTTTTGAGACTAATTTCCTTTTGGCAATTACTAGGGCAACTAACTTGTCCAACTGTTTGGTATTATAATTCCTTTTCTTATCACCCTTACCTTTCGGTTTAGGCTAAGAATTTGAATTAAATCATATTGATCCTAGCCTTAGCTTTTAGGATGTCTTCCGTTACGTAAAATTCACTAATCAATTCAGATAATATAAAAAGAATTTATTTTCAAAACAATTTGAATTGATCAAATGATTCTAACAAGGACTTGTAGATCACATCCACATGAGATTAACATTTAATCTCTACATCCAAGAATTCCAATTCATTTTAAAAATAAAATATTTTCATAAAATGATATAGAATTGGAACTTCTTAAGCTTTTCTTAGCACTCAATATGATTCATACCAAACATCTCATTTAGACTTGATATAAAGTCTAAGTTTAGTACCAACTCTTGCATCTCATGCTATAGCACAATTGTGATAGAAGCCAAGGTAACATATTAGCATTTTAATTGAGACTATGATCATATCATAAGCTATCTTCCATAAATGCATCATGTATAGGAAATTATGACAATGCTTAATCGAAACATGAATATGTACTTCAGCTCCTTTAAGCACCATGTCCAAAATTATTTCTTAGTTAATGTGATTCAACTAAAATAGTAGCTAGAGGACAAAATTTATGACAATTTTATATTGAGACCATGAACTTAAATACAGGACATTATCATTTTGCATCCATAACCATATAATATGGAACCCGAAAACCATACTATACTAGGTGCAACGACAACCAAATCCCGCAATTAATATTCCTCAGAAGCGAGGTCATACCAATCACTATGATTAGGCGAGAATTATTCTCATTATTAATGCTATCATGGTAACTCTTACCAAACAAAAATAGTTTGCCACTCTTCCTTTGGCCTCTAAGTAATAATAGCAAGAACTCAGCATAGAGGATGCTATCAAACTTAGTCTAGTGTACACTATTGTCTAGAATCATGTGTAGCCACATTTCATCCCTTTAACAGGCTTATTTTGTAGTACCATGATAAAAACACCCTTCGCATGGAATGCAAAGCTCAAGGCTAAGACAAGGTGTTTGATCAAACCACTATAAACCAGGAAATTCAATCTTGTAGTACCATGAAATAAACATCCTCCGCATGGAACGCAAGGCTCGAGGCCAAGACGAGATGTTTACCCCACACCACTATGAACCAACAATGGAGGCCGTGAGATCCAACCCTTGTATCTCTCTCCCACTAGAAATTTTAAAACAAGTGAAGTGTCTTGAAATCATTGTAATCTAATCACAATTTTAACCTTACACATCAAGTGTGTTTAATTGTTTAAATTCAATGTGATGTAACTATGTCACATCACAATAGCGTAACGAACATTCGCGCAATCACAAAGAAGTTTAACCTTGTAATCTGTGAAGTAAATACCCTCCGCATGGAATGCAAGACTCAAAGTCAAGACAAGGTATCTATTCACATTACAATAAAATTAACAAAAGGGCTATTTCAGCATTCCCACTCGTTATTTGGGTCTTTCTTAAATAATTGTGATCCCATCACAACTAATAACCTTGCACTTGATAAAGACTCAAATTTTATTAGAATCACTAACTAAAATGGAAGTCCTAAACTATTTAGGATTCCTTAAACACTAATGAATCAAAAATTAGTTATATAGAACTCTATCCTTAATTTACTAGATAAAGTATTCTAATCTAATTAGAAACTATATATCTTTAATTAGAATTTTAATCTCATTAAAAACCTCTAATTAAAATAAATTAAGGACTATTAATCATAAATGAATTAGTACCAAGAGTTCTATTAAACTAACATCTTTGATCTCATTAGGTCTTTTAGTTAGAACCATGTGTAATCTAATCACACATAAGCTTGCTCTTAAAAAACTTGAAAACACTTAGAAAAAATTCTAATTTTCTTTCTTTCGATCGATCGAATGTGCCTCTCGATTGATCGAAAAAATTAAAAAATTCAAACTTGACAACCTGACTTGTTCGATCAATACTCGATTGCATCTCGATCGATCGAAAAACAAATTCGATCGATCGACTATCAATCAAAAATCAATCTACTTAAAAAGTCTAATCACTGTTTCACTTGATCGATCGAAAGTGATTTTCGATCGATCGAAACTCGTGAAACTCGATTTTCCAGATATTTTCTAAGGTAGTTTTCCAGGGTTTTTCTTGAACAAACAACTAACCGTTTTTGACATCTTCATTGTTTTCTTCCAAAAACACTTTTAACTTTATCAACGAAGATTTTTAGATCAAACATTAGGGTTTTCAATATCAAAATCAAGAACCATAATAATGCTAGAAACCTTGAAAACACAATCCTAATCTCATTAGGAATAAATTTCATAATTCTAGCATTAACTCACTGTTTGATCATAAAATAATATAATGCAAGGCAAGCATAAAAATGAGAAATCCTTTATTAAACAATGAAAGATGACACCTTCATAAAAAGGATATAATTTGGGCAACTTCATCCTATACAAACGTTTTCATATAAACCCATATATATAATATACGGATTTAATAGAATCCTTGTTGAATAAGAATTCCATGATCACAACACCAGTACACGTTTATTTTAAAGCTTTAACAAACATATAAACTAAAGCATGTTTATGGCAGATTGAATATGCCATATTCCACATGGATCCACAATATACATATACGAATCCATTGCCATCTAAATCCAAGAGAAGCAAAACGTCCAACCGGTGCAAGACCGTAATGCTCACACTCTTGACCGATATATCAGTTCCATTTAAAACTAATACCATGAATCATGTCAATGGTTTCCGAATCAACAATCAACAATCAATATATTATATATATATTAATCATGGCATTCGGTTTTAACAAACAGTGGTTCTGAAACAAAAATATGCAGAAACTTTAATGCAAAAAATTAAATCACCAAGAAAACGTTTTTTCTTTTATTCTAAAATTCAATCACATGTTATACAAGCATGATATTGAAGACCGCTCTGATACCATTTATTGGAGAAATCTGGTTTTTGTATCTCATACAAAAACACACGCAGCGGAAGCAACAAAAACACGGATCTACTTCAATCATGAAAGATAAACATGTAACCATGAATTCTAGAATCAAAGAATAGAAAGCGTACCTTGGTGAAGTGAATTTCAAAACCAAACTTGAGAATACCTTCAATTTTCATCTCAATTCTACATGGTGCCCAAGATGTGTGGTCTCTCAATCAGTCTTTTGTACATAGATTTTCAAAGAAAAATCCTTCTCCTTTTCCTTGTGGAGGAAAATTGATTTCTTTTTCTTTTCATCTTACATACGTTTTTTTTTAACCATTCTCATAGTTTCTTTATTTAATAACACTTATTAAATAATGACTGATTTCTAATTGGTTAGCCTTTTGGGCCTACCCAATTGGGCTTTAGTTTGTGGCTTGAGATTGGACCAAAGGGACCAATAAGACACTAGCTCCAATGGGCCTTGGGCTTTTCCGTCAACTCTTGACAAGTTCAAATTTACCATTAGCCTTATCTATAAATTATATCCCAAGACTTTATTATACATTCAACCCCTTCATTAAAATATTCGTAGTAATACAAAGTCATTAATATTGACTGCCACTTTGAAGGTTACTACATCTTAATCCTTGAGTACCCGGTTTAATCCTTTATGTTATTCATAATATATTTATGAAATCCAATTTCATAAATATATACTTTAGTAACTCTTTACTAAAGTGGTTGGGCCCAACACTCTGAATAACCAAACCTATTAAACTTATCTCAAGAGAATATTTTATATCTCCGTTAAGAGATTATGAATTCCATCTTGAGAATATATGTTCCATCAATACTAAATGCGGCTGTCCAACATACTGAGGTTTTGACCATAACTTATAGATCTCACTTCTGATATATCAAAGCAACCTACATCTCATGATCCGGTCCATTATTCTCTCAGGATTTAGAGTTGATGTAAATAGAAGTCGTGAGCTTTATTATTCATTTGACAGTCATTGGAAGAATAATAAATCTCACAGCGGTCCAGTTCAATATGTCTTAACTCTTAAAACATATCAACATACCAACTAGAAGTCTGCACTTCCATGATCAAGACAAATCATTTTAGTTGTTATGTTATAGTCTTCACAGATGAAATGCCCAATTTCATCACCAACTACGAATTAAAATTCTGAGTTTACAAAGAACTTGTGATTTATATTTTCTGTGACTAAATCACATACTATGCATCTCATGGACTAAGATAATGTCCCATTAGTTCATAAATAATCTCAAATAATTAAACAACTTAATTATTCATGACATGCAAATGAAATTGGATTTTAGGGCACAAACCCTAACAAGTAAGACCTATGAATAGTGGCAAAAATAAGCTGAATAGTAAAATAATTTTCATTTTTCATTTTTACCCAAACGCACACTTAGGGATGGAGGAAAATTTTAAACATGATAAAAGTATACTTAGCAAAATGGACTAAATAGATGGAAGTGGACCGAATTGGATGAAAGTGGACCGAATTAGACTGAACTAGACCGAATATTCCGAAATGCTACGTTGATGTGGTTTAATAAAAGCGTAACAACAATAAATATTACGCTCAAACTTTAGATATTATATAGATTCCATTGTCTATTTTGTATATTAGAACTAATTGAATTGTATTTGTAGTTGAGTTTTCTACAATAAATGAGTTTGTTTGCAGGCAAGTGTTCCGAGCTTCTTTAAGTGAGCTTGACGACTTTAATTGTCTAGAGATAATGAATTTTGGGAAATTCTTAGCTAGTCCTGGACCCAGCCAATAGAGAGAAGACACATCACTAAAAATGTATTACATCAGTTTACTTGCCACTATTTGCTTCCGTTTCTTTCCATCGCAACGTTGGTAACACTTCAGCTCTGTTTCTATTTCATCTGTCCCAGCCACTACGGCTATCTCACTGCTTTTAGTTTTTATTTTTCGTTCTTAGCTCAATATTAATTGGGTTAAGTTCTTGTTGCCTTACTTTAGTTTTATATTAAATGGGTCAAGTTTTAATCGTATTTCTTTAATAGCACTTTGTTGGAATCTTTAGGTTCTGTAAAACATGAACATGGATTTCAAATTTGATTTATAGTTGAAAACTTTATCGGTTGTTAAATATAAGGAATAGTTTTTTTTTTTTCTTATAAAAAAAGAAGTTTTTGTTGGATTTGATCTAATTGGATAGTTTTTGGAAGTGATTGAATCAAAAGTATTTAGGCAAAACGTCAATCTCTCACAATTGTTTTTTTGGTGGCATAAAAAGTGTTTGTTGAAATGCTTCATAGAGTTTTGGTTTGGTCTAAACTTGTTATGGCTTTGTATCCATGTTTATGTGGAGCTGCTTTTTCAATTTTGTGAAATCCGGTGTAGGAGCTTCTCTAAGGGTAAAAAATTTATTTATTTATTTATTTTGATAAACTGCAATTCATTAAAGCTAAGAAAAGGGACGGGGATAATCAACCTTACAGATGGCTGAAAAGACTGGGAGAAGATTATCCTCATTAAAAAAAACAAGACAAATCTAAAACTAAAGCAAATCTGGCAACAGGGACCGGGGGGGGGGGGGGGCAAGGGGGGGACCTGCCCCCCTGAACTTTCAAATGTTTTGACCCCCCACCTCTCTCCTACACAAAAGACAAAAAAAAAAAAAATCTCAATTAAGTGAATTCACGTTACCTTTTCAACTTTTCTAGTAGTAGTAGACTTTTACTCCTAGTACAATTCTATATATAAAATTAATAGATCTCACTTAGTAAACTTGATAGACTAAACAAAGTCACCTGTAAAAATTTTTTATGTGTCAAGTTTCTTTCTTGGATAGCCAACTTGAGACATAAATCCATGACATGCAGTCCACTGAAGAGTTTTCAGCAGTTATAGTAGTAGACTTTTACTCCTAGTACAATTCTATATATAAAATTAATAGATCCCACTTAGTAAACTTGATAGACTAAACAAAGTCACCTGTAAAAAATTTTTATGTGTCAAGTTTCTTTCTTGGATAGCCAACTTGAGACATAAATCCATGACATGCAGTCCACTGAAGAGTTTTCAGCAGTTAAAAGAATTGGATAGCTTGCTAAAAAGATAGTAAAAATGAAAAAGAATGTTTCATATCCATTGGTTTACTCATTAGTGACTTTGGTATTGATCTTACCAGTTACAATAGCTACTGTTGAAAGAGCTTTTTCAGTAATGAACATAATTAAAAATCAATTACGCAATCGAATAGGAGATCAATGATGAATGATTGCTTAGTCACATATATTGAGAAAGATATATTCAAGACTATTGAGTGTGAATAAATCATGCAGCGGTTTCAAAATATAAAAAATCGCCAAGGGCAATTGAGTAAAATAAGCTAGATGTGAAAAAATAAATTTAAGTTTACATTTTATGTTAGATTCTGTATAACAATTACGTTATCATATAGTTGTTTACTTATTTTGTTATTAATATCGATTAATTTTTTTTAGATTAAGTTTTTACTTTCAATCTTTTCTTTTAATCTTGCCCCCCCTGACCTAAATTCCTGGCTCCGCCACTGTCTGGCAACATGTGCTGCAGAGTTGCAAGCTCTCCTAATCCATACAAAAGAAACAGCATGAAAAACTTGGAATAAGAAAGAATATTGGAGATAGCAGCACTAATGGACCAGTCAGGGGCAATATTTTTGTCCGTTAAGGGGTCAAAACAGAACTCCGCATCACCCTCGAAGATAACGTGGCTCCAACACTCTCTTTTTGCAATCTCCACAGCCCAAAGCAGAGCCTCAGCTTGGGGGGGTGGGGGTGAGTTTTTTGGTTATTCTGGCCCTGATAATTTGTGATAATTTCAAAATAAACTTTGAATTTTTAAAATTATATATTATATAACAAGCATTGGGTTTTGAAAACTGCTATTGAATCAAGTTACTACATTCTTTCTATGCCAAGTAGCCAACATTTATTAATGACTTTTGATAAATTACATAAATTTTGAATTATTAAAATTATATATTATATAACAAGTGTTGGGTTTTGAAAGCTATTATTGAATCAAGTTTCTACATTCTCTCTACACCAAGTAGCCAACATTTATTAATGACTTTGTTAACTTACATAAACTTTGACTTTTTAAAATTGTATATTATATAACAAGCGTTGGGTTTTGAAAACCACTATTGAATCAAGTTGCTACGTTCTCTCTACGCTAAGTAGCCAACATTTATTAATGACTTTGATAAATTACACAAACTTTGAATTTTTAAAATGAAATATTATATAACAAGTGTTGGGTTTTGAACACTACTATTGAATCAAGTTGCTATGTTCTCTCTACGTCAAGTAGCCAACATTTATTAATGACTTTGATAAGTTACATAAACTTTGAATTTTTAAAATTATATACTCCTCTATTCCACTTTTTTTGTCCTCTATTTTATTTTGAGATGTCCTAAAATATTGTCTTGTTTCTAAAAATAAAAGTCATTAATTTACTAATGTTCCTATTATACCCCTATTAATTTACTAATTAAATTTTTTGATAAATTTTTTAAGGGTAGTTTTGGAAACTTATACATTTTTAAAAGGTAAACAAGACAATAAATGATGTTCTTTTAAAAGTTTGATTTTTCAAATAGGACAAAAAAGTGGGACGGAAGGAGTATTATATAACAAGCATTGGGTTTTGAAAACCACTATTGAATCAAGTTGCTCTGTTTTCTTTACGCCAAGTAGCCGACATTTATTAATGACTTTGATAAATTACATAATTTCGACGCAAGTTGGTTCTTAGACTTCCTTTAGAATGAAAGTAGCTATGAAGCCCCTTTCTTATAGTTTGGGTTAGCTTCATATTAAACTATAATTTTGGAAGAAGACCATGAATCTATATTTTCTCTGTAACCCACCAACTCAACGGGAAAAGGTAATGGGTTGGGGGGTATGATGAACAAACGGAAAGAAAGAAGCCTACAATCTGCTATCAGCAAGCTGTGATAGGGAGGGTTATAGTCTACCATATTTGGATTTAAAGAAACAAAATTTTCCATGGCAAACAAATCCAGTATTAAAAAAATATTGTCCAGTCCGTCAGATGAGAGATTAAAATTCATGTAGCTATCAAAGGAAGGTTCATCATTTTTGTACCATATCAAATATTTTTCGTTGAGATGAGAATTTCTCTAATGGTACTAGGTTTGTTGTTAAAATTACATAATTATAATATTGTTTTATATAAATTAAGAATGTATTATTAAAATTTAAAATGACTTATTTTTTAAATAAATCATAATTAATTGACTAATTTAAACATATTCAAGAATATTTAAAAAATGCACACCCCAACTCCATGGAACACATATTACATGTTGCTTTAAGTTTAAATTATTATATAAGTTTAGAATTATAACATTGTTTTTTGTTTCCAAATGTAAGTATAATGCCTATATTATTGAAACTTGAATTTTAAAGTAATCTATAAAATATTTATCCTTTTTATTGCTTTTTTAAGATCCATATCTCTAATTTCTAATGCTTACTTTGTTTGTATTTTTTAGCCCAAAACTAAAGATTTCAGCCTAAATAAGAAAAAAAAAATCATACTTTTCAACCCAAAAATTAAGAATAAATAAATAAAATTTTGAGCCTAAAACTAAAAAGACAACATATAAAAAGAATCAATTTAAGGCCAATTAATCTAAAATGGACCGAATTGGGCCAAAGTAGACTGAGTGGATGGAACATGACCAAAATGAAAAGCATGGACCACATTGGACCAAATTGGAGCGAATGGATCCAAATAGCCCAAATTTTACAGAAATTTACCAAAATACTATACTGATGTGGCTTGATAGGAACGTATTACAAAAATAAATAATGTGCTTTCATTTTTAGATATTATATAAATTTCATTAGTTGTTTAGTATATTAGAACTTATTGAATTGTAGTTGAGTTTTCTCTTTGTCAACAATAAATGAGTATGTGTACAGACAAGTGTCCGAGCTTCTATAATTGAGTTTGAAAATCAGAAAATGTGTTCTAATAAATTTCCATCTTGCTTATAAATAAGGAAAAAAAAAAAAAAAAAATTCAAACCTGTACCAGACTCAGATGAATGGTGTCAACAACACGTGAGAATAAATCAATTCTAGGTTGATATAACGGCTGGCAACTTATTGTCTAGAGATAATTAATTTTGACATGGTAGATATTATTATTATTATTCTTACTATAGGAATTAAACCTACAACAGGTCGTAGCTAGCAAACAAATGCTTCTCCAAGAGAAGATAAGATTCTAACTCCAAATTATCGACTCTGGTATCACAATAGCTGGTAGATTATCCCAAAATTTTAAATTGCTACGAAATAATGAATTTAATAATTTAACTAATATTTTAACCGATCTATTTTAAATTGAATGTAATATTTTAAAACTTTGACAGAATAGTTTTTGCAAAAGAAAACTAATATATTTATAGTGATCTACATGGAGAAAATACACACTCTGTAGTTCAACTCATGAGATAAATGTGTTATTATTTTCATATTACATATGAATTTATATTATTTATCATAAAAATATCATTGAAATTATGCATAAGCTTGAGCAGCAAGGCGAGGAGTAAGATTGACTTCCAATTGGGTGGCTTTGACGTTGGTAAGTCCAACTTTCTCAGTCATGTCCACAGGTTCATCAGATGGTGTTGCAATTTCGAAAGCATGCAACAACGTAGCCAGTGTGAGCTATGTAACTTGTAGTGCAAATGAGATCTCAGGGCACATTCTTCTACCATTGCCAAATGTATCAACTCAAAATGTTAGCCCTTAACATCAACACCCTTGTGAGTTGTAAGGAATCTTTCAGGTCGAAATTCAGTTGGATCCACCCACACACTTAGATCTCGATGGAGTTTTGGAACATTAACAAGGAGTCGTGTACCTGTTGGGAAGTTATTGCCAGCCAAAGTACAGTTTTCCATGGACTCATGCGGCACTAAGAGTGGTGCAGCAGGATACAAACGCATTGTTTCTTTGAGAATAGCTGGGAGATTGATGGGACTGACGAAGTAGATCATGGAAGAGGTAATCTGGACTGACGAGACAAGCCTTCAATGACGAGCATCCAATTCACTGACGACTCTAAACATTTCATTCAATGCCATCAATAAACGTCAGGGACGAATACAAAACCAGTCGAATAGACCATTGGGACAAAATTAAAGCCACATGATGAGGACAGAAAACGTTACCCAGAGGGATATTAAGAACCACCATAATTACCCAACGGCTAGAGACTACAACAACATATATAAAGCCCTCACATGCCCAAAGAAAAGGTATGAACAGATTGAGATTAATACTATATGATTTCTTTGATTTCGGTACCTTATAATGTTTACTCTTGAGTAATTTTCGACACTGACTTTGGCATCGGAGACGTTGTGGCAGGCACCACACCAGTGACCATCCTCGAGAAAACATCTTTGCAAGAGGCCGAAGACCATTTCTGTCTACATACGTTGACTGACGAATTCACACTTCATCAGTTTGGCGCCGTCTGTGGGGACGACATTTTCGTGTTCAAACTCGAAATAGTGGTTTCCTATTCTTGTTCTTTTTGGATGGAGTCCAATCAAGATTCTGCAGCCCTAGCTTAGCAAGTTCAGGCCCTTGCAGCCACAATTGAAGAGCTGACTAGGCAAAACCAGGAAATGAAGCTACGGCTTCAACAGGAAGAAAATCGTTCAAGGGGAAATCAGGAAGACGAAGGGGATAGCTACAGAAGAAGTGACCATCGAGGGCTAAACACTCCCACCGGGAAAAATTCAGACCTTCTTCGGGAGATGAGGAGGGAGAAGGACGAACTTAGGAATGCCATCAAGGAAAAAACAGAGCGGAGTGTGGATCAGATGGTCCGAGCAACGGATTCGCCATTCACAACGGTAGTCCTCGACTGTCTAGTGCCGTCAAAATTCCGATTACCTCAACTCGAGCCCTTTGATAGGCTGAAAGACCCCCAAGATCACCTAAATACCTTCAAAACGACCCTGGGACTTCAGCAGCCCCCAGATGAAATATTGTGTCGTTCCTTCCCAACAACCCTCAAGGGAGCTGCCCGGGAGTGGTTCATGAAGTTGCCAATGTCGTCCATCGACACATTCGAGCAGCTAAGCAACGCCTTCCTGCGTCACTTTATTGGAGGACAACAACCAAAGAGAACCGCGGATCACTTACTCACCATTAAGCAGGGAGAGAAGGAAACCTTGAGGTCATATGTGAAATGCTTTACCAGGGAGACATTGGAGGTAGACGAGGCTGATGATATGGTGCAGTTGACAACCTTCAAGGTAGGGTTGAGGTCCAGGGATCTCGTCACCTCACTTGCGAAGAACCCCTCAAAGACGATGGCTGAAATGCTCCTTAAAGCGCAGAAGTACATGAACGCTGAGGACGCGTTGGCTGCTATCAGGGACGGAGATAGACCGGGGGACAAAGGGAGAAGGGAAGACGATCGTAGAGGACAAAAGCAGGATCGTCCGGATTGTCGAAATAATGACTGAGTCAGAAGGAAAGATGATAAAAGTCCACGAACGGTAAAATTCACCCCTCTTGTTATGCTTGTTGACAAAATTTTGACACAGATTAAGGATGAACACTACCTTAAATGGCCACGGCCATTGCATTCGTCCCCTAGCGTCCGTGACAGGAGTAAGTATTGTCGATTTCACAAAGATCATGGCCATTACACCGAAGATTGTAGGGATCTCAAAAAGCAAATAGAGGAATTGATACGAAAAGGGAAGTTGCAAAAGTTTATAAAGAAAGGAGAGTACAACAAATTTCGAGACGAAAACAAAGGCCAACATGAGTCCTCGTCCAAGAGCGGAAGCTGTCAGTCCCAACCTCCTCAAAATGTGATTGGGGAAATACAGGCGATCGCAGGGGAGCTTATCACAGGAGGCTTATTCAAATCACTTAAGAAAACGCACCAACGACCGGTGAACAGCATCCACATGACACCCCCGTTGAAACAAAGACGAACTGATCAGGACATGATTTTCAATGAAGGAGATGCATGGGGAGTGAAGCAACCTTCCAATGACCCCCTAGTCATAACACTTACAATAGAAGGTTTCAACACAAAAAGGATCCTCGTGGACAATGGAAGTTCTGCTGACATCATCTACTTTCCTGCATTCCAGCAACTGAAACTGGATCCAAGAAGATTACGTCCGTTTGATTCCCCCCTCGTTAGCTTCAGCGGTGACAGAGTATATCCCAAAGGCATAGTGACGCTGGCTGTAACAGTGGGAACATACCCGAAGTAGTTGACTCGTCAGATAGACTTTTTGGTAGTAAATTGTCCCTCGTCATATAATGTCATTATTGGGAGGCCAGCGCTCAACAAGTGGAAGGCGTCCACATCCACCTACTGCCTGAAGGTAAAATTCCCAACAGAAAATAGTATTGGTGAAGTTAAAGGGGACCAAGTTCTAGCTCGGGAATGCTACCAGGCTGTTTTAGCAGCTAAGGAAACCCACACGTGGACAATAGAAGAAAAAGAGGAAGAAAAAGTAGAGGCACTGGAAGCAGTGGAGCTGATCGAAGGAGAAGCAATGAAAACAACCAGAATAGGGATGACCCTAAGTCTTGAGATGAGAACGAAGCTCATTCAGTTTCTTAAGGAGAACTTAGACGTCTTTGCCTGGAGCCATGACGACATGCCAGGTATATCTCCAGAAGTCATCCAACACAGGTTGAATGTGGACTCGGAGAGGAAGCCCATCAAGCAGAGACAAAGAACCTTTGCGCCCGAGAGAGACCAAGCCATCACTAACGAAGTGAGCAAACTCTTGACTGCAGGCTTCATCAGGGAGGTATATTATCCAGATTGGCTTGCAAACGTCGTTCTAGTAAAGAAAGCAAATGGGAAATGGAGGATGTGTGTGGACTTCACGGACCTAAACAAGGCCTGCCTGAAGGACAGCTTTCCTCTTCCGAGAATAGACCAGCTTGTAGACTCTACGGCTGGGCACAAGCTGTTGACGTTCATGGATGCGTTCTCAGGGTATAACCAGATAAAAATGGCTGACGAGGACCAGGAGAAAACCATCTTCATTACCAGTCAAGGGTTTTACTGTTATAAGGTAATGCCGTTTGGACTGAAGAACGCAGGAGCGACTTATCAGAGGTTAGTAAATAAAATGTTCGTCAAGCAGATAGGTAGGAATATGGAGGTGTATGTCAACGATATGCTCGTCAAGAGCAAGGAAGAGCTTGCACATCTGGACGACCTTAAGGAGACATTCGATACCTTCAAACAATACCAAATGAAGCTGAACCTTGGTAAATGTGTTTTTGGTGTTGCCTCCGGAAAATTCTTGGGATTCATGGTGTTTCAGAGAGGAATAGAAGCAAATCCTGAGAAAGTACAGGCCATAATCAATATGGCCTCACCTAAGATCGTCAAGGAGGTCCAGAAGCTCACAGGCCGGATTGCAGCACTTAACAGGTTCGTCTCTAGAGCAATAGACAAATGCTTGCCATTCTTTAAGACCCTGAAGTGAGCCTTTGAATGGACCGACGAATGTGAAGCGGCATTCCAAGAGCTCAAACGTTACCTTAGCAATCTGCCATTTCTAAGCCTGTCCAAAGAAGGTGAAAACTTGTATTTGTACTTAGCAGTATCATCTACAGCAATTAGTGCAGCCTTAATCCGAGAAGAAGATAGGAAACAGCTCCTAGTTTACTACGTTAGCCAAGCTTTCCAAGGAGCTGAATCCAGGTACCCAAAAATCGAGAAAATCACGTTCGCATTGATAGTAACCTCACGCAAGCTCAGGCAATACTTCCAAGCAAATCCAATCTTAGTGATGACGGACCAACCCATCAAGAAGTCTATGAGCAAGCCCGAAGCAGCTGGGAAGATGGTCCAATGGGTGATTGAACTCAGCCAATTCGACGTGGAATACCATCCCAGGATGGCCATTAAAGCCCAAGCGTTGGCAGACTTCATCGCCGAGTTTACCTATCTAGACGAGCCCAACCATGCCAGCAAGGACAAAACATGGGTAATGCAAACTGATGGCTCGTTAGCCCAAAAAAGAGGGGGAGTAGGGGTCATCATAACCACCCCTGACGGAGAAGTATTGAGATATAGAGTTCAGCTAAAATTCCCAGTCACCAATAACGAGATTGAGTATGAAGGAATTCTGATAGGCTTAAGGCTCGGAAAAGAGCTTGGGGCCAGGAACCTGCTGGTCCAGAACGACTCAAAGTTAGTAATTGGGCAGATCAGAGGAAAATACGAAGCAAAAGAAGAAAGAATGCAGAAATACCTCAAATTGACGAAGCACTTGACTCAAGAATTTGAAAAAGTGGAGTTCATCCAAATCCCGAGAAGCCAAAATAAGGCCGCAGACGAAGTTGCAAAGATAGCCTCGTCGGAAGAAACAGAATCGAAGACAGACTTGATGATTGAGATACAGAAAAACCCCAGCATAGAAGAAATTTTAACATTCACAGTCCAGAGCAAAAGTAGCTGGATGACGCCCATCATGTCCTTCCTCCAGGATGGCCACCTACCTCAGGAAGCAGATGAAGCCAGGAGGATCAAGAAGAGAGCCGCCAGATTCACGATTCTCAATGACACCTTATACAAAAGAGGTTTCTCCATGCCCTACTTGAGGTGCGTTGACGAAGGAGAGGCTGAATACGTCCTGAGAGAGGTCCATGAAGGAATTTGCGGAGACCATGCTAGACCAAGATCCTTGGTGAGAAAGATTATGCGAGTAGGGTACTTCTGGCCAACCATGCAAGATGAGGCATCAAGGTTCGTTAAGAAATGTGACAAGTGTCAGAGGTTCGGGAATATTCAACGACTGCCATCAGAAAAGCTAACAACGATAACATCTCCATGGCCGTTTGCATAATGGAGAATCGATAATTGGCCCCCTACCTCAAGGCAAAGGTCAGGTAAGGTTCTTGCTAGTTGCTATTGATTATTTTACTAAATGGGTTGAAGCAGAGGCATTGGCGACCATCACCGAGACCAGAATCTAGGGTTTCGTGTGGAAGAATATAATCTGCAGATTCGGGATACCACGGACGATCATATCAGACAACGGACGACAGTTCGATTGCCAGGGTTTCAGAGACTTCTGCTCGGGCCTGGGCATCAAGAACCAGTTTTCATCACCAGGCCACCCACAGGCGAATGGATAGACGGAAGTGATGAACTGCACGTTGCTCAAGATCATAAAGACCAAATTGGACGATGCGAAGGGTGCCTAGCCAGAAGAACTTCCCAACGTCTTGTGGGCCTACAGAACCACGGCTAAAACCCCAACAGGAGAAACCCCCTTCAGACTTACCTATGGTACAAAAGCAGTGATCCCGATCGAAGTGGGAATAACCAGCACTAGACGAGAAGTGTTCAATGAAGAAGAGAATGACGACCTACTGCGAGTTGACCTAGATTGCCTTGACGAAGTACGAGACAAAGCCTTTAGCAAGATGATGGAATACCAGGAAAAAATGACAGACTACTACAAGAGAAGGGTGAAGCTCAGACGACTCAACATAGGAGACCTCATCCTGCGCAAAGTGACCTAAGCAACCAAAGACCCAACTCAAGGAAAGCTCGGCCCTACTTGGGAAGGACCATACAAAGTCATTCACTACTCTAGACAAGGTAGCTACCAACTGGAGACCCTAGACGGACAAAGGCTCCCAAGACCATGGAACATTGAACATTTGAAGAAATACCATCAGTAGATGTAATGGAAAGACGTATTTGTCATTAACAATCAATAAATGAATTATTCAGCCAATATTTGTGTACAAACAGGCCTGGTCCAGAAGAAACTAACAAAAACCAAAAATGGCTAAGTAACAAGATTTCGCCTTGACAGATGTACGTTACTGACGAAGATAATATCACTGAGAGTGATTAAAAAGCCAAAAATGGCTAAGTAACAAGATTCCGCCTTGACGGATGTACGTTACTAACGAAGATAATATCACTAAGAGTGATTAAAAAGCCAAAAATGGCTAAGTAACAAGATTCCGCTTAGACGGATGTAAGTTACTGACAAATAAATCCACCTAAAAGCCAAAAATGGTTAAGTAACAAGATTCCGCCTAGACGGATGTAAGTTACTGAAGTAGATAATATCACTAAGAGTGATTAAAAAGCCAAAAATGGCTAAGTAGTAAGATTCCGCACTGATGGATGTAAACTACTGACGATGACAAAATCCTGAAAAAGGTGTAAGTCATAAAAAGCCGAAAAAGAAAAATGTGGCTAAGTAGTAAGATTCCGTTCTAACGGATGTAAACTACTGACGATCACAAAGTCATACCGTGACAAATATAAACTACTAACACTCATCGTCCCAAAGAAGATGTGTCTCATAGAAACGAAAAATGCTTCACCAAACACATCACGTATGCGATTAAGAGCATATAACTCACAAACACAGGTAAGATGCAAGAAGTAAATTAAAACTACCATTGTTTCTTTACAAACCCATAAACGTTGGGCTTAAACATTGTTCCCAAAAAAAAAAGAAAAATGTTTCTGGATAAGATTTACAAAAAAAGGCCACAACGGGCAATGATTAACAGGCAAAAATATTTTTTTTAAAAAAAGTTAAAAACTTAAGTAACAGGTTCAGGCTTTAGAAGTTGGAGGGGCATTAACGGCTGCAGCATCGTCAACAGGGGCATTTCCTGGAGCATCATCGGCAGGGACCACAGACAGAGCAGCTTCGTCAGCGGCCATCTCTTTGTCCACTTCTTCCAGGTCTAGGTTTCCAATATCAACACCAGTTGGATGCTTGACCATATACCTTCGAAGAAGTTCAAAGCCTTTAAAGTACCAACTAAAGAGCACAGTATTGTACTTGTTAGTGGTCTGAAAGGCCTCAACGGACCTAGCCGTGATGGTCTTCAACGATTCCTTAGAGCTTTGAAGCTGCTCGTCCTTCTCCAGGTTCAGCTGGCACTCAACTCTGAGGTCGTCACCCAAAAACTTGACCTTCTCCTTCAAAGTGGTAGCTTCGTCCATGGAGTCAATGAGGTTCTTCTTCAGCTTTGAGTTTTCACTCTCCAGGGCTTGCACCTTTGACGAAAGGGATGCCAGCTTAGCCTCCTGAGTAAGATACTCAGAAGCAATATGTAAACTTTCTCCCAGGACCTGAAAAGATGTATCAGGCCTTCAGCAAAAAAAAAAAAAAAAAAAGAGAAGAGGATTGCTCATGGAAGAAGTAAAAGCACGTCACTTGGACGAGCTTGTGGACATGGCCACCAGCTACTGTGTTGAAGGGGAGCCCAGAAAAAGCTTTCAAATCGTCAGCCATCACGATGCTATGGGCCCTTTCAACTGCCAGCCTTTCATCCCCCCAGATTGTAGAACGACAAGCATCCCCTTTCTCCTTCTCCTTCTCTGACAGGCGTGGCCTTTTAGAGACGGGCGTAGGAAGCTCCTCCACTGAAGTAGATGGAGAAGTAGTCCTGTCGTCTCAGTGCCAGAGACAAGAGGAGTGACGGAGGCGGGCGGGGTGGCAGAAGGACCCCTCCCTACTACACGCACGATCTTTTTCCCTATATTCGACAAGGGCTCGTCCTTCTTTGCCCTCATCTTCGCATACATCTCTTTGTTGAACTTGGATGTCATTTCTGTCAAAAGAAGTACGTTAACCCCGAATAAAAACACAAGAAAGAAAGGAAAAAGGACCAACACTGACGAAGCTGGAACTTACTCTTTTTTCCTTCTATCTCAAGATTTTTCAAGACTAAAGTAAAAGGCTCAGGCCCGAGGCAGTAGAGTGCAAGAGTTCTGGGATCAACGAGATCGTCCCAGCTCTCGATGGTCTACGAGTACTCAATAGCCTTCTGCACTTGTTCCTTATACCTACTCTTAAGCTTTGGTCGTCTCTTCACTAAAAAAAAAAAAAAAAGGTTTAGCAGCCATAATAGTAAACACAACAGAATTCAAGAAACGAAGAGGAAATATTGACGCACCTAAAGTCGGGGTTTCCCACTGCCGACGTAACCTCAGGAGATCACCCCACAACTCACCCGAGGGTGTCTCAAAATCGTCCCCAGACATAAAGAAGAACCGGGACTTCCAGTACCTGAAAGAGGATAGCAAACCCTTGACGATCCTAGTCCTTCTTTCCCAGGGCACCAGTTCATAATACCCATGCTCCTTGGATGCCTTCAGACGGTAAAGATAGACAAGCTCGTCAACCCTGAGCATGTCCCCGTCATTGGTAGCCAGCCAAATCCCCATACAACTCACCAGAATCCTCCACGAGTTGGGCATTAGCTGCCCAGGAGCAATGCCAAAACAGTCTAAAAGCTCCATGAGAAAGGGATGGACCGGGAACCTCAATCCACAGACGAAGGCAGATTCATAGAAGCATACCTCCCCGCGAAAGAAGTGACAAGCCCGATTCTCCTCACCAGGAAGACGAACCCTAACCCTATCTGGAAATTGAAATCTGTCCCTAAATCTACCTAGGGTTTCCGCATCCAACCCACACTCCTCCCCCAAAGCATAAAAAGCCCTAACCTCTCGAGGATTAGAATGGGCTGTATCCTACTCTACTGGGTTACCGCTAGACGATAACCCAGTCTCGAGCTCACTAGACCTGATCTCTGACATCGTCCTCCCTTTCTTCACTAAATGTTCAAACCAATCAGCTGATTGACGCAAAAGAGGCAGTAAATCTGCCAACGCCACGACCAAACTACTGCCCTCGTAAACAAAATTTTCAAGATGGGGAAAAGTTCCTAAAGCCCCCCCTAATCGAGCAAAAAGAAATGAAATCGAAGGGCAATCTAACCTAACCTCAGAGCTACTGAACATGGAAAGCTAGAAAAACGCAGAAAATAAAGAAGGATCTAAAGTACCCTAAAGCCAAAAAAAAAAAAAAAAAGCCAAACAGTAGAGAGACAGCAAGAAAAAAAGAAATGAAAGATTAGAAATTTACAACAATGCGAATAGGCAAGATAAAAAGAAAGCAAAAAGAAGAACATACCTCGAAGAAGAAAACCGTTACACTGCGCAGGGAAAAATCGCTGATAGGAGAGGTAAAGAAGATGAGGACCAGAGCAATAATGGAGGTGTTTTTTTTGAAAAAGTGAAAAGAGAATGATGAGAAGAGGGGAAGTTTAAAACAAAGGATTGGGAAGCTGAAAAACCAGCGAGAAAATCAATGAAACTCATCATATGAAGCATTAACTCCCCCAATCAAAAGGTGCCACGTAGGCCACAACCCAAAAGGAGTCGCCGCAGCGCATTAAATACGGCTCAAAAACCCAACCGCTTACAACTCAGAAACCTTTCACCTTCCTTGGTCATTGTGACATGTCATGACGACCACGGAATCCGGGGGCAACTGATGGGACTGACGAAGTAGATCATGGAAGAGGTAATCTGGACCAACGAGACAAGCCTTCAATGACAAGCATCCAATTCACTGACGACTCTAAACATTTCATTCAATGCCATCAATAAACGTCAGGGACGGTTACAAAACTAGTCGAATAGACCGTTGAGGCAAAATTAAAGCCACATGATGAGGCCAGAAAATGTTACCCAGAGGGATATTAAGAACCACCATAATTACCCAACGGCTAGAGACTACAACAACATATATAAAGCCCTCACATGCCCAAAGAAAAGGTATGAACAGATTGAGATTAATACTATATGATTTCTTTAATTTTGGTACCTTATAATGTTTACTCTTGAGTAATTTTCGACACTGACTTTGGCATCAGAGACGTTGTGGCAGACACCACACTGCTGACCATCCTCGAGAAAACATCTTTGCAAGAGGCCGAAGACCATTTCTGTCTACATACGTTGACTGACGAATTCACACTTCATCAGAGATACTCCAGGTTTTTTACATCTGATTCCTTCACTTGCCTTTCTCTACCAACTTGGACATCTAATTCTTGTTGAGCTTTCTTTAGATCTTCACGGTTATTGAGAAGTAAAGAGAGAGCCCATGTCAATGTTATTGTTGTTGTATCTGTGGCGGCTAAGTTAAGACCCTACAATGCAAAAAGTAATGTAAATGGAATGTGGTGAATTGACGTGATCCTAATTCCACAATAAGACAAGAGTAAATCAATTTTGCAATTTTCAGTAACATGTCGTAGACAATTTCGTCTTCTTGAGTGATTTGGTGAATGACTTCTTTGAAATACTAATAATGGATCACCAATTTTGAATGGACTCACCGATTCGTTGCATTCTAGCTTTGTAATTTTATTTTTATCTCTCATCCCCACTATGCTGTGAAGCCTTTGTATTTTCGATTAGCTATCAAGATATCTATTGGGGTGAGTCTGCCATTAGCTCCTATGTTCTTGGGGCATTTGTATGTCCAATTATACATCCTGCGAAGCGATGAGAGTCGGGAAGGCTCTTGTCACAATCACTTCTTCTGTTCACAGTACTATTCTGCAGCATTTGTTATATGAGCATTGTGCCAAGCATTTGGCGAAGTGTAGGCTTATCTGTTTTGCTAAGGAGAAGTATCAGTCATGTTTGCAAGCTATTACCGATTTCTATGGCAGATTTGAGTTTGACTTCCCATTGGCTTTTCGTTGGGTCGGTTTAAAGCCAATTGATCATTCTGCTGTTGAATCCTTTGATAAAGGAGTTAGGTTTTCTTGGAGAGCTTACAAATATTTAGGTATGGTTGCACATGTGTAGACTCTATTATGGGTCTATTTGTTGACACTGTCGAGACCACCACCCCCTTGACCAATTTTGAGGAGACAGGGATTACTTACTTGGCGGCCACCAATGCTGGGTGGTTGCCTTATCTGGTTGACGAAGGCATTAGGTTTGTGCATTATCCTGCTAATTGGGTGAGGAGGCAGTTTAGGCTAAATCAGGACATTCCCGATGATCTTTCTTTTCTTATGGAGTCTCTTACTTTCGTCTGACCATTCCTGCGACATACTGCTTTTGAATTCTTGTGCTAGCGTTTTACTACAGTTACCATTCCAGGCTCACTAAGGGAGGGCATTTGTACTCCTGCCATGCACGGATACTGGCAGACTGTGATGACTTCATTTGAGTAGGAATTGATGGGTAGTCGTGATTTCTCCCTTATTCCTCCTGATGGGCTCAGCGCAGTCATTTTGGCTAATCCTCGGTTGCTTTTGCCCTCTATGTCTGTGTTAGCATATGCCAGGAAGCAGAATTGGTCTGCCATCTTTGAGTGGGATAAGGGGAATAGAGGATGGTATTGGCATACCGATGATTATCCTCCGAGTTGGGAGAAGAAAGTGAAAGTGACAAACATTGGCCTTCCTTCCATAGGAAGATATCTTTAGAAGGCTCTCTGCCTCTTTCTACCCGTACTCGTTCCATTGTAAGCCCCACTGCCAGCAAGTCCAAGTTTGTTGTTCCACGGTCATCTGCAGATGCTCCCCCTTCCAGCAGGATGCGAGGCAGTAAGAGAAAGACATCCCCTCACCCTGCATCCATCACTGAACGAAGAGTATGTTATCTCCACTTCTACTTTGTCTTTATATATATATATATATATATTGGCTTTCCTACGGTTAACCCTGACATGCTTGTTGACTTTTCTTTTCAACCTTGTCTTCTGTTCTCTTTTCTTTCACAATGCATAAGGAGGATACCTCTGCCACTCGTCCCATTCTACTTAATGAACCTGAGTTTGAGTTACATCTCTTTGTTTTTTTTCTTTTACATGTGTTTCCACTGCCACATGCTTTTGTTCATCTCATTCAATCATGGGCTCCTTTTTTCTTCAATTTTTCCTATTCTTTTTTTTTTTCTTCCAGGATCAACCTGAGCCTATTTCTATATATCATCCCACAGTTGAGTAGCTTTCTGCCTCCATGGGTGTACCCATGGAAGGCTTCTTTGATGGGGCTGATGTAGTATTTGCAACACCTGCCCCTTCTACTGCTGCACATGGAGTTGCTGTTGAGATTCCTATCCCTTACAGCGAGCCGATACCCAGAGAAGAGGGTACTCATATTGAGAGGGTTAGTGAGACCACTCCTATTCCTGTCGAGACATTTACTCCCCAAGAGGGAGTCATTCCTCCTGTTGTTACTCAGACTGGGGTTGCTTCCCCTGTCATGCCCCTTGTTATCTCCACCAGTGACCCCTTCGCAGCTCTATCTCAGGCTGTGTAGGATGATTCTTCTTTGGTGGTTACCTCTTCTTCCATTCCTAGCTCTGCTACACGTGGGCCTGATGTAGACTTGTCTTCTGAGGGATCTGAGGACGTTCTTGAGGATCCTAATGATGAGTCTATCCTGAAGAAGAGTATTTCTGATTCTGACGAAGAGGAGAGTGTTGCCCCCAAGACCGAATTCATGGGTATATGTCTCTTTCCTCCTTTTCTTTTGCTAAGTTCACTCTTCCCTCTCTTTTGTTATCTCTTTCTTATACATATGTATTTGTGTCATTCCTTTGTTGCGGTCTCCCTTTATTTGTATGCCTACTTCCATGTTTTTAGAGACCTTTGAATGGCCAAGAGTTGCAACAAACGTAGGAATGCCCACAGCGGCTCCTCTTGCCACACCCAAAGCACCCATTCTTGCCGTACCCACAGCACTAGTTTCTACTGTACCTTATGTACCTATTTCTACTGTTCCTACAGCCCCCATTCTCACTGGTCCTAGTAAGTTTCTTTTCCCTTATCTCCTTCTTCATTTCTTCCTTGTGAGTTTGTCCTTCTTAGATCACGGCTTCTCACATCGCGCTTTATGCTTCATGTTAGGTCCGCTCCCTATAGTTCCTTCTTGGTTTGAGGTGGGCAGCAGTTCTGTCACAGTTCCAGGCCCTATGAGCGAGGTCGTAGCCTTCTTTACATACTTTGATTAGCCTGAGGTTAATGACCTTGACCCTGCAGATTTCTGGGGTTTTGGGCCTTCGTACATAGACTTCCATGGTTTTAGGGTTCCCGAGGATTGTACTCCTTATTTGGTGGTGGTCTACAATGGCCGTGGTGACTTTATGCAGGGATTCCATCTTGGTCATTTTGCCAGAGAGCACTTCTTGAAGATGTTGGGGAGTGTGATGAATGATATTGAGCATAACTTCGTTGACACTATCTCTACTAAGAGGATCTTGCAGTGGAGAGCCACGATTCAGGAGCTTGTTAGTGTGGGTTTTACTATGAAGTTCATTTTGGACCACCTCCGTAAGATTGCTCAAGCCTTTTTTATAAGGAGAGTTTAGCCTGTTGTTGACACCATTGATACACAAATTGAGGTTCTGAGGAAGAAGGTGGCAAACTTGGAGGGTCGTCGTGAGTGTCTTCTTTCTAGCATTGGTGGGCCCAGCCGTTTTGGAGATCAGTCTCTCATTTTCGGACTTCGTTGTTGATGATGTAGTTCCCTTTTTTTTTTTCCTTCTCTTATTACCCGATCTAGTATATTTTATGTTTCCTATAGCACTTATTTGGCAACTTTGCCACAATTTGGGTTTGTAATTATGATGCTACACTTTGCTACTACTTTCGACATGGTATACTTTTGTAATGCTTCATACTTCTTTTTTCATTACATAAAAGTATGTTACAATCATGTCTTGTGACACAGTCACTTGAAGGAAAAAAAAAAAAAGAAAAAGAAAAAAAAGGAAACATAAAATTCTTTAAGTAAAAGGGATAACTTCTTCTCTTTAAGCATAATAACGTTTCAGCCACTTCCCATTGATGGGATCAATTAGGTCTTTGCCATCCATCTAGGTCAAGTGGTAATACCCACTTGGATGCGCCTCCCTTATCATAAAGGGTCCTTCCTATTTTGGTGCAAACTTAGATGGTCCTGCCATGCCTCGCCTGATGTAGTCTACTACTTTTAACACAAGTTGTCTCTCCATGACCACTCTCTCTTTAGTTATTGATGTGCATGAAATATATACAATAAAATACTCACATATCTACATATTTAGCTTTAATTTTATGTTATTTTGTGACTGATTATGTAATATCTTTGTGTTGTAGATAACAAGGGTTTTACATGCAAAGTGGGGCTAGGCCAATTGAATCAAGCTAACTTACATCCAGCCAGGCATGAATATTAAATTTAAGTCCAATTGGAGTAAGGAATCAAAGGAAATTTGCACCAAATCCAAGTCCAATTCGGATTAGGATTCCAGCCTGCACATTAGTTAGTATTTTTGGTATAACTTTAGGCTCAGATGTCCAATTGAGATGATTCAAGTTGGGATGGAAAGTTAACTTAAAGGGCTACAACTTTGTAGTTTACCAGAAGCCCTAATTCTGAAGTTAAGTGGGCCTAAATAGTCGGTTAAGTAAAGCCTAAAAATTTGGGATTTTCTCCAAACGGGAATTCAACTTGTAATAGGATTCCTTGACCTATTTAAAGGCTTTTTAGGGCAAAATTGAGGGAGGCTAGTGCTAGGGCTGAAATGCAAAATAGAAAATTGAAGCAAGAGGCAGTGCCGCATGTGGCTTCTCTGTAGCTTTTCTCCATGATAGCATTGTGACTATTTCTTTCTCTATTTTATTTGTCTAGTTTAATGTTTAGTATTTTATTCTTTTGTTTTATTTCAATTACCATGAGTAGCTAAATTTATAATTAGGGTTGAGGATGAAACCTTGTTAAGGATTATTAGTAATATTTATGTGATTTAATTTTTCCCACAATAGTTGTTCTTTAATGATTTAAATTGTTCTTGCTTCATATCAATTGACTAAGATGGGATTCTAGATATGAGTTCAATCATGTTTTTCTCATGATTTAGGATTTGTCTTAATTAATTGAATGCTTGGTTTATTAATTCTTGATTATAAAATTGGATATTGTTTGTGATTTGTCTGTCAATGGATACAAGTTATAATTTGATTTTTAGAATTGGATATATCTTGTGATTTGTTTGGCTATGGATACAATTGATGATTTGGCTTTATACTTAAGAAGCGAAGAAGAACATGCTTTTGATTTTTAAAATAAGGATTTTAATGAGGATATTTTCCATGATAGCAAGATTGATTTCTAGATTATCATGTAGTGAGTTGAGAAAAATTAATGATCATAAATATATGCTGATATGACTTACAAGGTGGATTCCAAAACCTTAATTCCTTTCACTTGATTGTTTACATCTTTTTATTGCTTTATATCTTTTGCTTAGTTTAACTATTTGCTTAATTTTATTATTTGCTTAGTTTATTTAATTTCAAAACAACCAATTTTTATTAAACTAGACTAGGATTAATTTGGTTAAGGTTTAATTAATTTTCCTACGTTCATTCAAGTCCCTGTGGGTTCGACCTCGTTCTTGTCAAACTATACTTCGGTACGGTTCGTACACTTGCGAGTACTTTAAAATTTCACAACAGTTATCTTGCCATAGGCTTTAGTCATCCTTTGTCTGTATTTACGGCTATGCTCTAAGGCTTCTTCCCTCATTTCATCAAGCCCTTCTAGGTCTTCACATCTTTTTGCCGCAAAGACTTCCTTTTCTTTTCCTTTCTCCCACAGAGACTTCCTTTTCTTTTTCTTTCTCCCACATCTGCATAACTTTCAGGGACGGAGTCATTACTTCTGCTGGGCTCACTATCTTTGTTCCATAGATCAAGGGAAAAGGTGAAAACCCTGTGGCTAACTTTGATAAATTTCTATAAGCCTAAAGAGCGTCCGATAGGTGTATTGCCCATCCTCCTATATACTCTTGGCTTATTATATTGATGATCTTTATGAGAGTCTTGGTTGTCGCCTCTGCTTACCAATTTCCTTGAGGGTAATAGGGTGATGAACGGTGGTGCTTGACTTGGTAGAACTTCAACATCTTCCTTACAACACTGTTGACAAAGGGTGTGCCATTATCACTAATAATTCTGTGGGGTACCCTAAACCTCACAATTATGTTCTCCTTGATGAAGTTTGCTATTGCTCTTCCTGTGGCTTTATGGAGTGGTATTGCCTCTACCCACTTAATGAAATATTTCGTAGCCACTAGTATCCATATTGAAAGCTCGGAAAAGTGTTGAAAAACACATGAGTTGTTTAGACCCCTAAATTAAAGTTATGGCTTGGTTGAGTTTACACTAACTTAATACTAAGTGCGGAATAGTGTAAACACAAGCGTATAAGCAAAACAACTACTCTAATCCATATTTAAAGCAACCCAGCAGTAAAAAGGAAATGAACAAGAGTAGCGAAGAGATGTGCAAACACAGATAACACCGAGACATGTTATCGAAGAGGAAACCGAAAAACTCGGTGAAAAACCTTTCTGCTACCCTCCAAGCGGAAATCGATCTACTAGACAATCAGTTAGGATACAAGGGTGAGCAAGAGACCCTCCAAACCTAATCTACCCTCTGTACCTAAGCCCTCCAAGCTCTTACTCCAACAAGGCTTCTCAGAACTGTGTCTTGTCTTGTCTAGTTCTTCGAATCCCGCAACAAGCTCCATGTTGCATCTGCCATTCTAGGCTTCTTCCAATACTTCTCAACAGCACCAAAACTTCACTTGACACTCTCAAAGGGTGTGGTAAGTGTTTGGGCTATCAACCTCTCAATGATATTGAAATGGAGAGGTAGGAGATGAGGAAATTCCCAAAACAAATGTGTAGAGGATTATGGGTATAACAATTGAACGGTTTTAGACCCCTTAAAACACACAGATTGCGTAGCCTAGATTAATTAGCCAAGTTATTACTTAGTCAAATTAAACAATTCTAGGTTAAAACAATCCAAACAATCATATCAAGATATAATGCAGCGGAAAATAAAGAACACAAGATATGATCACCCAGGAAACCACACGGTAAAAACCTGGGGAGGATTTGACCCACCGATCCTCAAGGCTAACCTGAATTCACTATGAAAGAATTGAAGTTCGTACAAAAGGACTACAAGCTCCCCGCTCGACTTCCTAATGCTACCCACCAGTAGAACTTCCTGACACGACCACGCGCAGGCTCCGAATCCACGGACTACTTCTTTCTTGAATTCTTCAATCAGCTACAAGCTCCCCGCTTGCTTTTCTTTTAAGTTCCAATGGTTGCAACAATAATGATCTTCAAGATGTTGAAATAATCTTCACCATGAAAACCCTAAGTTTTGTGTAAAGGAAAGCTCCTCAAAGATCTCACAAGAGATTCACACAAAACCGCAATGTATGAGCAACAATACAATATGGACAACCTTCAAAAACGTGGCTAGAGTTTTATTTATATACCTAGGGTAAAAACATAAAACCCTAAACGTTTAATGAAGTAGGGCTGAGTTGGAAATTCTGCAGAAAATTCAACCTGTGCGATTTTCGATCGATCGAGTCTATTCTTCGATCGATCGAGCCAGGCCGAGAGTCCCAAATACTTCTGCAGCCACTCGATTCCAACTTTACAATATTAAACCAACTTTGAGCAAGTCTAAAGAAGATACCATACAATGTTTTGATCATGGTTTGCCAACATTACAAATTAGAGTTCTAAATACATAAAATCCTAAGACCTTAGAACCTAACAAACTCCCCCTTTGGCAATCCGTGACAAAACCCTAATTAACAGCTCAAAGTGTTACAAATAAAAAGCCCTTTACAAAGATAATGCTCATAAAATTCAATTCAGCCTAACTACTATCCATAGTTGCAAGTGTAGACAGCAGCTTAGTTGAATCAACCTGTATAATCCTGAAATACTCAACAAACGCATAAACGCATGTGTGAAAGTAAAGAGTAAAACAACAGGTATAACATTCTTGTAAGATCCACACAACACAAAATAAAGACATATAAAAATGAACAAGTCATAAATATAAATCAATACGCAGTGAATCATAAAGCAACAAGAATCAATAAAAAATATCATGTATATCAATCAATGTTACTCCCCCTAACATGAATATCCCAAAAAAAATGATATACAAAGTGAAGCACATAGATACAATCTAAAACTCCACAAGTTCCTCTAAAACAAGAAAAAATCTCCCCCTAACAACAAAAACTCTACTACAGGAAAATCTCCCCCTAACAACAAAAACTCTACTACAGGTCAAAACTCCACTCCCCCTTTTTGTGACGGAATGCCAAAGGACAATCACAAGTCGCCATCAAAAGGAGGTGGTGAGGGTGAACGAAGATGCGCAAGATCAGCTCGGAGAGCACGCATCTCATCCAGCAAGTCCACCAAAATCTGACCATGAGCCTGCTGAACAGTCATGACAGTCTCCAAAGTACGACGAACATCAAAGTCGGCCGAAGGAGGCGGAGGAACATCAGCAGCAGCATCATCACCAACAGGAATAGGAATATCCTCACCAGCAAAACCTGCAGAAGAAGAAGGAGGAGGAGGTGCATAGAACCAGCTCGAAGATGAGCGGCCCTCTGTCTAAGAAAAGACGCACCTATAGGTCCTATCACATGGACGGGCTCAGAGGCAGGAAAGTCATCAAGACCAAGAAAGAGAAGAATCCTATGAATGAAAATAGGATGAACTAGAGCATGAGCAGTCGATGAACTCCTATAAACTTCGTTCAAAGAACGAAGAAAAAGATGGGGAAAACTAATAGGAGCATCAGTAACAAGAGCGTATAGAAAAACACACCTCTCAAGAGGAATGGTGTGAACATGGGAAATAGGCCAGATCGAATGACAAGCTATCCGAAAGAACAGATAGTGCAACCCAGAAAGCTCAGCAGAAGTGATCCGAGGATCAGAACCCCACTGGACAGTAGTACCAGTGACGTATGACAAAACATCGCTAATCTCGGGAGACTCAGCATAAGGATAGACAGGATGCTGGACCAATGGTACCCCAAGAGCATCAGCCACTACCCGAGGAGTAATGGTGTACTCTACGCCTCGTATCCAACTCCTAACAAGAGTGTTGGAATCATAGACGCGGATAGAGATGTTCGAATAGAACTCTCTAATCAAGGCTGAAGGTGGAGGAGGATCAGAAATCTCCACCAAGTGTAACCAACCCCGACGCTCAAAATTTGCCCTAATGGCAGAATCAAGCTCATCTAAAAGCACAGAACGCTCAGCCCAAATCTTTCTCTTAACGGTCAGTTTCTCAAAAATCTCTTGGTTTTCCTCACGCGGAAACCTCTCACTATCAAAGGATGGAGGGGGTGAGGGAGAAGGTGAGGGAACACTCCTACGGGCTCTAGTTTTCCTAGGCATAATGCTAAGGAAAGGACAGAGACACAAAGAGAAAAACACAAAGAAACAAGAGAAAACAAAACCAAAGGCAGACTGCAAATTAGCACAATAAAGAATATAGAACAAAAATCTATATGATGCATGAACAATAACATGTTGTGATGCATGATCTAAATGCAGTGACAAATTAAGTTTAATTGAGAGTAATTGGACAAAATTGGCTTGAACAAGGAATTTCTATCAAAAAATCCCAAAATTTGAAAAACCACTTGAAAATTTTGTAACAAATTGATGAATGAAGCATTACAAAACACAGCACATAGATTATAATGCTTAATTACACCAACACAACAAGCCAATTTCATCAAATTCAATCCAATTCAACAAAATCCCCAATTCGGATCAAGAACAAACCCTAGAATTTTCAATTTTTCACAAAACACCAAATTGATCAAATTAACCACCAAGGATCATTAATATAATGTGTCCCCACAAAAACCCAATGATCAATTTCATAAAATAAGGTGTGAATCAACAGAAAATCCAAAAAGAAACTAGTCCGAAAATTACCCTTAAATGCATGGATTAATGCATGAAATAATGAAAATAAAATCAAAAGGAAGGGCAAAAGAGTCTTACCGGCTTGAGGAGAGAGAGATTGTGCAAAGACTTCGGAAGAAAACGACAAAAAATCACAAAACAAAGCTTGCCAACGCGGAGAGAGGAAAAAGTTTTGAAAAGTTTTGAAATAGGATCTTTGAAAAAGTCAGAAAAGAGCCTTTTAAAAACCTTTTTCACGATATTCGATCGATCGAAAAATACATTCGATCGATCGAAAAGCACAGTCATTTTAAGACAAATGAGAGCACTTTTTCGATTGATCGAAAAATAGGTTGGATCGATCGAAATGGGCAGAGGCTCACTAAATTTTGGAAAAATCACAGTTTTTGAAAGACACAAGCCGAATTTTGAAAATAACTCCTCAAAGCATTAAATTGAAGAAACAAAATGCATGAGTATGAGATGGAATGCTTTTTCAAAAACCCAAAATTTTGAACCCAATATTTTTTAAACAAATTGCAATCAACCTCCCATTATATTTTCTCAAGCAACAAATATGTTGTGCATAAATCTCAAGATATTTTCAAACTTGGTTGGTCAGACCAAAAACACACACTAGCATGTACAGTGTTTAACTAAGAGTAACTTGTGTCGTGTGTGATACTAGCAAAAACTTGAGATACATGTGAGGTGATATGTGAATAGTAATCAATCACAAAGTCTACAAAATTCATCACATAGAATTTAAAAGAGACTATCACCTAAAGAGTTACATCCTATAACTCCCACATCTCCTAGAACAAAAGCTTGCAATCATGTAAGTTTCTTGTATTTTTTGCCTCTTATTTGCATGAGATGGCATTCAGCCTAATAGTACACACCGGTTTGAATTAAGTGAATTGGCATCAAGCCTAATAGTACACACCAGTTTAAATTTATTTTGAGGCTACACCTTATGTTCTTTTTGTGCATGTGCTACACTTTCTCGAGCACAGAATCTTATGATATGCACTAAGGTGTTCATGATTGGCTAGTGAACAGTGGTGAGATGGTTATTTATGCCTTTCTCAAAAGGATCAAGTCCGACAGTCAAATAACATGTGACTTCAAGATTAAGACAAAGTGATAAACACCATAAACATCTTTCCCACACAACATGCACTACAAAGCTCAAACTAGTAAAGTGCAATAAAGTAAGCTCATCCAAGCTAAACAAGGTACATAAGACATGTTATGTGTAAATAAATTGACCAACCTTGTTTTTCAAAAATCAAGAACAATATGTTCAACATAAATTTTCTTCCTTCTTTCCTTTTTTTTTTTTTTTTTTTTTTTTTTTATTTATTTAAAGGAAAACAAATAAATCCTAGAATGAAATGCATGAATGTAATGCAATGCAAGTCCTAGAATAAGGAAAACACAAAAAAAACAAAGAACAATGGTCACAAAAGAATAGAGCAATGAAGCACAAGGACCATGTCAGAAAGACTCAAGTATTTCGAGTCTTTTGCATCCAAAACTTTTTAGATGCACCATGAGCAATGGAGTTCTTATTCACATTCGAGTGATTCCCAACTCCATGATTGGAATAAAGGTTTAACACCTTTACCAATTCACCAATTAATGCCATAGGATCTTGTGCTTGAGGCACAGGCACTTTTGGTTTATTTGCTCTCTTATCAGCTTGAAGCTTGTAACAGTTAGGACGAATATGTCCAGACTTACCACAATAATGACAAACCCACGCAGGTTTACCATGCATCTTGTCCTTAGATTTGGTAGGCTCCTTAGGTTTAGCTTCTCTTAAGTCTACCCTAGTCTTCTTAGGTGGTGAAGCTTCTACAGGTTTAACTACCTCACTCGCAGAAGGTTTGACAGTTTCACTCACACCCTCACTCATGGAAGGTTTAGAAGAAGAAGAAGGAACAAAAGTAGTGGAATGTGGTCCAGTATCAAAGATGCTTTTAACATATCCTAACCCAGTTTTATCAGAAGGATACTTTTGAACATTTAGCATGTGATCAAGTTTAGAACTAGCAGATCTAGCAACAGATAAATCATGTTCCAAAGTTCTAACTTTATCAAGTAAAAGCATATTCTCAGATTTAACATTGTTCAAAAGTTCATTTGCATCAAACAGTTTAACAAGCAAATTTCTCTTTTCAAGCTCAAGAGAATCAATTTTCTTTAGGCCAAGTTCAACTTTCATAGCATCCTTTGCAGCAATTTTGCAAAGTTTGTTATAGGCCTCTTGAAGATCTGCATCTTCAGAGAGTTCCCCATCAGAAGGGTTCTCTTCAGCAGATATGCCTTCATTGACTATAGCAGTAGTCGTGAAGGCAATGAAGTTTCCATCCTCGTCACCACCGGACTCATCATCAGAAACCTCATTATCACTAAGGGTTACAGCCATAGCTTTACCCTTAGTCCTTAAGAATGTAGGACATTCAGACTTCACATGACCATACCCTTGACAGCCAAAACATTGAGGACCCAGAGAGTTATTAGAAGATTGACCAGAATTTTCTCTAGGTTTTTCAAAATTGTTAACCTTAGTGGGATCATTCTTCCTAAAATTTCTAGGTTCAGCAGTGTAAGTACCTCTTGCCTTTCTATTTGTATTCCTAAGAAAGTTCTTAAAATTTTTGGCAAGATAGGCAATCTCTGTAGCAGAGAGCTCATCATCAAATCCACCACCATCAACATCATCAACTGACTTAAGAGCCATTGATTTGGATTTGTTTACTTTAGGTAGGTCAGACTCATAGGATTGAAGAGATCCTACAAGCTCATCAACAGGAATGGAGTCCACATCCTTGCTTTCAGTTATGGCAGTCACTTTGGGTCTAAAGTCTTCAGTTAAAGATCTAAGAATCTTCCTAACAATCTTAGGTTGATCATAGATTTCACCCAAATTAAAAGCAGAATTAACAATATCATTCAGTTTGGCATAAAATTCATCAAAGGATTCATCATCAGACATCCTAATGTTTTCAAACCTAGAAGTTAATTGCTGCAGTTTGTTTATCTTAACTGCCTTTGTGCCTTCATGCACAGTTTGGAGGATTTTCCAAGCAGTATGAGCAACCTCAACATTAGAGATTCTCTTAAATTCCTCCATAGAAACAGCATTAAAGATAGCATTCATAGCTTTGCTATTGAAGCTTGCTGCTTCTTTTTCAGAAGTTTGCCACTCACTCACAGGAGTAGCGGGCTTCTCCCATCCGTATTCAACGGAATTCCAAACCCTTTCATCAATGGATTTCAGGAATGCTTTCATCCTTACTTTCCAATAGGCATAGTTGTTCCCATCAAAATGAGGAGGAACAAACAGAGAGTGTCCATGCTCCATGACAACAGGGGTCAAGGATCAGCTCAGAGATTAAAAATCTCAAGCACAAAGAGCTACCAAGCTCTGATACCACTTGAACGGTTTTAGACCCCTTAAAACACACAGATTGCGTAGCCTAGATTAATTAGCCAAGTTATTACTTAGTCAAATTAAACAATTCTAGGTTAAAACAATCCAAACAATCATATCAAGATATAATGCAGCGGAAAATAAAGAACACAAGATATGATCACCCAGGAAACCACACGGTAAAAACCTGGGGAGGATTTGACCCACCGATCCTCAAGGCTAACCTGAATTCACTATGAAAGAATTGAAGTTCGTACAAAAGGACTACAAGCTCCCCGCTCGACTTCCTAATGCTACCCACCAGTAGAACTTCCTGACACGACCACGCGCAGGCTCCGAATCCACGGACTACTTCTTTCTTGAATTCTTCAATCAGCTACAAGCTCCCCGCTTGCTTTTCTTTTAAGTTCCAATGGTTGCAACAATAATGATCTTCAAGATGTTGAAATAATCTTCACCATGAAAACCCTAAGTTTTGTGTAAAGGAAAGCTCCTCAAAGATCTCACAAGAGATTCACACAAAACCGCAATGTATGAGCAACAATACAATATGGACAACCTTCAAAAACGTGGCTAGAGTTTTATTTATATACCTAGGGTAAAAACATAAAACCCTAAACGTTTAATGAAGTAGGGCTGAGTTGGAAATTCTGCAGAAAATTCAACCTGTGCGATTTTCGATCGATCGAGTCTATTCTTCGATCGATCGAGCCAGGCCGAGAGTCCCAAATACTTCTGCAGCCACTCGATTCCAACTTTACAATATTAAACCAACTTTGAGCAAGTCTAAAGAAGATACCATACAATGTTTTGATCATGGTTTGCCAACATTACAAATTAGAGTTCTAAATACATAAAATCCTAAGACCTTAGAACCTAACAACAATTTCTAACTCTTAAGGTGTTTGGCTAGGGTTTTCTCTCAGAGACTCTCCTTAACATTTGTGGGTAATGTGGGTATAAATAATGTAGGCATAGAAAGTGTATATCAGACTAGACAGGCTGGCAGAACAGAATGCCTCTCGGATGTCTCGTGGGAAGGCCTTACCTGCGAAATACTCGCGAGATATAGCTGTCTCCATCTGGCTTGACTCTTTGCATTCCAGCAAATGCAGGGCACATGATTCATTTCACAGGTAGCTAAGTCGCGACATACCAGCAAGAAATCTTTAGTCTTCAAATGCTTAAGTCTTCACACACTCTCTCTCTATCACATGTCCCTTACAAAGAAATCCCACAATAAATACAAGGTACAATAGATTGAATATAATTACAATCAAATTTGGCATGGAATATAAGCCAACAAAACAAATAGTTGTAAATAACAACTTTACACATATGTTGCACGCGATGGTGGGTTAACTGGTCCCACCAAATCAATCCCTCAAGTGTGGAAGGATCATGGGGTAACCATGCTATGTAAATTCTGTGGATGAGTGTGAATCAGGTTGGCTTTTACTTGGCAACTGTGACATTTTTTCACAAATTCTGTTGTATCTTTTTTCATGGTAGGCCAGTAGTAGCCCATTTGCAGCAAGCATCTGTAAAGCTTTTTTTTTCCCCTAGTGTTCCCCACACTCTCCTTAGTGCACTTCTTTTATCATCTCCTTTGCTTCCTCAAAGCCCAGACATCTTAAGGGGTCCCCATCATACCCTTTTTCGAAAGGACTGTATTATGCAAAAAGTAATGCGTTGCCAACCTCTTAAGCTTGTATCTTTCACTGTGATTTTGTGGCAAGATACCCTCTGTCAAGTACTGCGTGAATGGGCTTCTCTAGTTTTCGCTGACAAATGCAGCGTAACTTTCCTCTCTGTTTGCTGTAAGCTGGCAGGTCTTACATTGGGTTTGGACTCGGTTTGCATCTTTACCCATGTTTGGCCAATAAAAGCTTACCCTTTGAAGTCTGCAGTAAAGGTTGACCTCCCTGCAAGATCCACAAGTCTTGTCATGTACTTCTTTCAACTTTCTCTAGGCCTCTTCTTGCCCCACGCATCTAGATAAGACCCCGCCTGACATCTTATGTTACAATTCTCCTCTTAGAAGGGTAGTCTTTTAGCACCTTTAGTTCTGCAGCATCTTCTCCTTTCATCAAGGCCTCCCTTATGGGAATCTGCCAATCTCCTTCACACTGTTCCTCCTGGAACCTTCCTTCAACATCTCAATAATAGATTCTTTCCTCTTGCTAACTTCTACCCTGGTGCTATCCCTTTCGAAAATTATTTGTGAGCCTAATGTGGCCAACGCATCCATAAATCGGTTTTCATTCCTTGGAGTATGTTCTATCTTGAAGGTTGAAAACTTTTCCTTTATCTTCTAGGCCATTGCTCTATACTGGGCCAGGCTGGGTTCCTTTAAGGAGAAGCTCCCATTGGTTTGATAGACTACTAGGTTTGAATCACCTATTACCCTTAAATGCTTGACTCCCATTTCGAGAGCCATGGCTAGCCCGGTTAGATAGGCTTTGTATTCTACCATGTTGTTTGAATAGGGGAATTCTAATTTGAATGATAGCATCACTACCTCATCTTCTTCATGGTACAAAACTACTCCCACTCCCCCTGACTGGGCAGTAGAAAACCTATCAAATTTCATTACCCATTGCTCTCTAACTTCTTCTGCCATGGCTACTTCTCCTAGAACTTCATCATTCAGCAGGAATTCTTCTTCTCCTAGAAATTATGCCAATAAGTCTGCTATAGCCTGACTTTTTACTGCCTTGGGCATCCCCGCTTTCAAGTCGTACTGTGACAATTGCCCACAGTGATATTTTGCCAGAGAGGATTGGTTGCTGTAACAAAACTTTGACGACATGAGAATTGGTCATCAGGCATACTTCATAAGTCAAGAAATAACGGTGTAGCCTCTACAAAGCATACACAATGGCTAGGCATGCCCTTTCTGCCCTTGAGTAGCGAGTTTCTGCATCTTTTAAGGCACGACTGATGTAGCACACCGGTTGCTCAATGCCTCCCCCGTCCTCTTGGGCGATCAATGCACTAATGGCATACGAGTTGATGGCCAGGTATAGTAGCAATGGTTTTTTTTTTTTTTTTGTGGATTGGGCCTACATAGTAGGGAGGTTCATCATGATCTATTGTAGCCTTTTAAAGGCTGTCTGCTGCCCTTCTCTCCATTCGAAGCTTTGCCCTTTCCTGAGTAATTTGGTGAAAGCAGAAGTAATTGATGCCAACGCCGGGATGAATCTCCGGATATTTGAGACCTTCCCTAAAAAGCTCTTCAACTCTTTTACCATGGCCAGAGATCTCATAGTTGTTATGGCAGTGGCTTTGGCCGTGTCCATATCTATCCCCCTGTTGTGAACCAGGAAGCCTAAGAATTTTCTAGAAGACACTCCAAATGCGCACTTGAGAGGGTTCATTCTTAGTTTGAAAACTCTACACCTTTTGAATTTCTTTCTCAACACGTGGAAGTGTTCTTCTTTCCTCCTTGATTTAACCACTATGTCATCCATATAGTCCTCTAGTTCTTGATGCATCATGTCGCGAAATATGACCATCATTGCTCGTTGATAAGTTGCACTTGCGTTTTTTAACCCGAAAGGCATCACAATGTAGTAGAAGTTGCCCATGGGGGTTCTGAAAGCAGTTTTCTCCATATCCTTTTGGTGCCATTCTCATCTGATTATACCCACTGAAAGTATCCATGAATGAAAACATGGCACTTCCTGCCGCAAAGTCTATTAGTAAATCCATGTTTGGCAATGGGAACTCGTCCTTTAGACAGACTCTGTTGAGATTTCTGAAATCCACACAACATCTTATCTGCTTGTTCTTCTTCTTTACTGGTATTATGTTAGATAGCCAGTGTGGGTGTTAAATAGGCTTGATAAATCCTACGGCCAGTAACTTCTATACCTCCTTGACTATTTTCCCTTCTATCTCAGTGTGGAATACCCTGGCAGGTTGAGCCACTAGCTTGGCCTCTGGGACCACATTCAGCGTGTGCGTCACTAGCCTGGGATCTAACCCTAGCATTTCACTGTAATCTCATGCGAAGACGTCTCTGAACTCTTTCAATTGCAATATCAGTTCTGACTTTTCCTCTTTTTTCAAACTTGCGCTAATCGAGATGGGACTTGGTTCATATGTGTCGGACCCCAAGTTAACTTCAACTCTTCTTCCACCACAACTTGTACATCTTTTTCTGCCACAACTTCCTTATCTTTCTCTTCGTTACCTTCTTCCTCCAAGCTTTCTTGAGCCACGCAACATGCCAAACTCCCGTGCTACCACCCTTGGGTAAGGCCTATTTGTATTTCACTCGTGGGCCCAGCGCGCCTTCATAATTTGTACACAATCCTACCATCAGGGTCTCGGACCCTGACAAATTATGATGTGTCATTTGATTCTACAGTGGGCATTTCCTTCCTTTTCTTTTTTTCGTGCTAGCAACTCCCTTAGATCAAGTTTCGGATCACTTTGGATGTCTTCCCACTTAGGTATAAATATGCCTCATGGTTTTGATACTGAGCTTTCCCCAGATGGAGCCCATTGGTTGTAGAACATAGTTTCTACTGAATGAGCATCTGCCTGCTTGAATGGCGAGAGATTTGCTTCTAGGCGTATCATTCTGCCATTCATCCTTCCCTTCATACACTGGTGATAGGTGGATAGGACTAGTCGGTGTTTGTGCAACCATGGTCTTCCTAACAGCACGTGATATAAGACCTTTGTCTTTACCACTTGGAACTGAGCTAAGGAAGCTATGGGGCCCACCTTTAACCATAGCTGAATGTGGCCTGCGGTGTATTCAACCCTTCCTTCAAACCCTGTCACTTCCATTGGGCACCCTTGAATCTTTCTTTCTAAAATTCCTTCCGCCTGTAGAGTGCTCAATGGGATGAGATTTACAGAAGCACCCGTATCCACCAAGGCTCTTTTAATGGAGATTTGATTTATGGATGTTGCCAAGTAGGGGGGCCTCTTGTGGTCCGAATACCCCACCTCCATATCCTCATTACTGAAAGTGCTTTTAGTTGATTCCTATAGGAGGGCTCTGTCATCTATGACTTTCGCTGATAGACACTCTACTCCTGCCCTGGAGGTGATGCTCACTAGAGCGGCTGTGGCTATCTTTCTTTCCTTTGCAGTAAGCCCTAGCTGGTTAAACAAAATTTTGAATTTGGAGCTTTGTTGTAAAGTGGTAATTGCTGCGGCAGGCAAGGCCGTATTCTCCTCTTCATCCTCCCCTGGATCCGTGCATATTACTACCGCTGCTACACCCTTCCCTTTGTGGTTTGGGGGTGGGTTTCTTTAAACTTCTTGCTGGGATAGTTTTAGAGTCCCTTCTTTGATCTTGTGGTGCACCAATTTGTAGAACACCCAACATTCTGCGGTAAGATGTTGCACGTAGTTCTGCAAACGGCAAAAGCGTGGGTCCATATGCTCCTCTTCTATGGGCTCTCTAGAAACTTGATTAGGCTTAAAAACTTCGTCTACTATCCACATGTTCGTCAACACATCTAACTCTTTTAAAGTGCATGGTATTGGTGGGGAAGTATCATATTCCCTCCCATAAGTCTTCCTTCTTCGCTCACCAGTGGATACTGCTATAGCCTACGGAGCGTTTCTTTTGTCCGAGCTTGGTTTTACGAATTGGGCAGTCTTCTAGGCTTTTGCAACAATTGTGCAAATTGAGAGATTTCTAAGTTTTCCAGGATTGCCCTGTACTCCCTGATCATGTTTGTCATACACATTTCCACCAATGTTCTTTCCTCACGATGGTCATAGTAGTCGAGTGATATGTCCCTGAACCTTTTGATATATTCCATCAAATCCTCACCATTTCTTTGCTTGATTGCTTGCAGGGTTGCAAGCGTTACTGTTTCTTCCCCATGGAAGCATTTAGTGCAAAATACATCCACCATGTCATCCCAAGTTGGGATTGATCCTGGCTTCGGGTTGATGTACCAGGTGTACGCCCGGTCACATAGTGATTTGGAAAACTCCCAAAGACATAAGTTCTCGTTTGTCACGTAAGGGCCAAGAGTATCAATAAACTTACTCACGTGCTCAACGACACTTCCTTTCTTGCTATCATATTATGCAAAGGCTCGTGGTTCGTAACTCTCAGGGTACGGTTTGCTGGGTACCTTTAGTGGGTAACGAAGCCTTCGTGCATAGAGTCTCTCCTTAGGTGCTCTGGTCCTCTCTTGCTCCAAGAGGGCCGCTCCTTTGGCTATAGTAATGAAACGTTGTTCTACATGCTGTGGGACATCTCCTGCTGGCGTCTCCTCTTTATCTGCTACATGTTCCGGTTCATGCTGGCTTCCTTTCTGCTTCATTTTATCTATTTTCAGCTAACAGATTTCTTCCATCATTTGCTGCTGTGAGTGCTGTAAGGCCTGTAACACTTCAATGAAGGTATTGGCATTGTCAATGGGGACTCTTGGCTGCGGTTAGGGTTCAGGCCCCATTTTGTTAACACCTTTCGTTTGGTTAGGTTGCTGTTGTTGAGGCACTATTAGCCTAGATTCTGCCTGTGAGGGCACAACGCTCATGTTTCGCGTCATCCTGGATCTTGGAGGCATTTGTTTGCGAGGGCTTCTGTCCCTGTCTACTTCTCAACTCCCCAGTGACGTCGCCAATTTAATGTTGTGGGACTTTTTTACAGTATTGGGCTGGGCTGCCTCCTGCGGTACTGGGCCCAATTATTCTGAGTAAGGGAGTTGAGACTGATCCAACTGCAACTCACTTTGGTCTGGCTTGTGCGCAAACTATGCCCCTTTTTTGCCAAGCCTTGATCACATACCCATGGTAGGCAGAGCTATTACAAGGAAGTTATGGTAGGCAAATATAATAAAGGTAATACAAGAAATATTAGACAAAATAAATAAAAGGGAGTAGTAGGAAGTACTCTCATACACAAAGAGTAACAGAAATAAATGGGAAAACAATAATAATGGGTTTCTTGAATTAAGAAAAGGAAAAATCAATCTGCCACACTGGGTAACACTTCGGAGCTTGAAACCGAGAAGAGAAACCACTTCCTCAATGCAAATAATCTTTTCAGAGGAAGAAGTTAATTGCTTTGAGGGAGTGGGCCTAAATGGTTTATGTTTAGTGAAGATTCTTTTTCTTTGATAGAGAGCAGGGCTTTGAGAGGGAGAGAGGGAATCAACCTATTGGTGCATGCCTGCCGATCTAACTCTTTGTTTTTTCCTTCCTTCTTTTCTAATTTTCCTTTTATCTTTCTTTTTCCTTTCTTTTCTCAATACTTTTTTTTTTCTATTTAGTGGTTTTTCCTAGAGGTTCTTGTCATTGTGATTTCGCCCCCCCTGTGCACAATAAGGCCCCTTTTTATAGTGCCTATTGTGACCAGGTTTTACTATTTTAGCCTTTAACCATCTTTATGTAGTCTGGGTGTACTTGTTGACCACCACTAGTTTATCTATGTTAGTTGTGTCACTACCCATCACCAAACATAGAAGATTATTTTGTTTGTTTATTTGTCATGGCACCCTTACCTGCTACGGTGTGAATGCTCTCTCTCTCTCTCTCTCTCCCTCATGGCATGCACTTAGTGGTTCCAATTCATCCTTACTTCTTTTGGGTGGTATGTCATCCCAACAGGACATTTCTCTCAAAAAAGCCTAAGCAGGAACCTTAGAATAGGTTTTCCCCTCTCCTCACCCCTAGACCATGCCCTCTTACCTCTGACCCATGACCTCACCGTGTCCTGTATTGACTGGGTACAGGCTGGTGATGTTTGGGCCTTGCGTGTGCCTCTCTTCTATGTATGTCCAAAATCTGCCTACTGCTCATGCGTTCGTCGTGGTCTGGAGGTTTGCTTGCACAGTCTGTCGTCCATCCTTGACTTCTTATGTGAGTTGTTTTTTGATTTCCCACTCCCCTTAGGGGCTGGGCTTTATTTGATGGTGGGCTTTGCCTACTTTCAGCCTACTCTTTTACTACTATCATTTCCTGCCATACCACTTTGCCATTCCTGCTAGGCGTCTTTAAGCCTGCAGTTTATTCTTCTCTCAATGGCTCAGTGTGGCCATTGGTTCTTTTTATTACATTACTTGCAAGCTCCTGCGTCCCATTTGCTTTCTCTTGGGCATTCTTGGCCCATTTGCTTTCCTTGGGCTTCCTTGGCCCTTTTCCTAACACTATATTCCCATGGGCTTTACTAACTTCTTTGGGCTTCCCCGGCCCAATTACCTTATCCCTCATCTTTGGGGCTCATGGGCTTGCCATAAACGCTTACTTTCTTTTCTTGCATTACTTTGGGTCTATTATGGCCCATTCTCACTTTTCTACATCATATATTGCCTATGGGTTTACTACTTCTCTCTTTCTAGGCTCCTTTAAGCCCGTTTGTTTTCTCAAGGCCCATTTGTTTATCTCGTGGATCTGTGATCTATTATTCCTGTCGCTTGGGCCTAATGGTTTTTCTATCCATTTACCGACTCTTTTCTGCCTGTGTTGTTGGGCTTCTTCTTTCTATTTGGATTCCCAAAATGATCATCAACACTTCTCAGATAGTTACGTTAAAGCCCATTTGGGATTTGATGCAAGCTTCAGTTTATTTGAGTTTTTAGCTTCTTTTTGATACTATTCATGAGTCTCTTGTATTATTTAGCTAGTTTTTAACTTTTTTTTTTTCTACAAGGAACAAGGTGGATGTTTTTTTTGCAAAGCCCATATTTTATTGCTAAAGCATAAAAGTTCATCACAAAAGCCTTATTGGTAACAGCAAATCAAAAATTAAATAGAGCTTCATACTCACAAGCCTTTTCAACAATTTGGGGAAGGGTAGGGGATTCAAGTTGATTGTTTTGTCTTTTTTGAGATAGTTACAGTAAGTTGCTGAGTTGAATTCATAAGTTTCTTGGTGATTCAAGCTGAGTTCGTAAGTAAAGAACCAAACAATACCATTGAGTTACAAGGTTTGTGGTCTTATAAGTATGTTTCATAAGCATGGCGTTATCATGTTTAAGTGTGACTAATTTGTTAGATTCTAAAAGTTTAGAACATTTCGCAAATCATAAACACAAACTTGTCTAGATATAGATTCCAAAGTCTATAAGTATGATTAGACAATGTTTAATGTGCTGCAAGTCAGAATACAAGAACAAAGAAGTTGTAGGTTCAAGAAATTCGAAACATGCCATGTTCGACCGATCGAGACTGTGGTTTAACTGATCGAGATGCATTTTTACAAAATTTAATTAAAGCCCATCAGCCCATTAAGTGATTAGGATTTCAAATCTAATTCTCCTAATATTTAAAGAAAACCCTAAGACACATTTTAAGGTGGTTTTTTTTAGAGAGAGAGAAGAGTGCTTCTTGTGCCTCCTATTGTAGATCTAGAGTTTCTATACTCAAAACTCTCTAAAATCTTCTACTAGCAATATTATTTAAAGAAATTCAAGATCCGTTGTTGTAAAAGTTGCTACCATCATTAGTCATCAAAGGTGCTAGAGATTTAAACCTTCAATGGTGGTCTTGGAGTCACAAACTAGAGAGTTTGTCTTGATGATCTAAATCTTTAAGTGGAGCTCTTAGAGTCACAAACAGGGGTGTTTATGCACAACAAATTCAGATAGAAGAGTCCATGGATTCGGAGCTGTGTGTGTTCACATGAGTAAGTACTACGAGAAGTAGCATTAGATTTAAGGAAAAGTCTATTGTAAAACTTCCATTCTATATAGTGAATTTGTTTTGAGGATTGTTTAAATTAAATCCACCCCAAGTTTTTTACCTTGAAATTGGATGGTTTTATTGGTTTTCTTAAGTCATCATATTGCTTGTCTTATTAACTTTTTTGCACTTAGTGATATGATTATTTGTTTTTAACCTAGTTTTGCATAATAAACCTAAGTAAAAACTTGGTTTATTAATTAGATTAAACAATCTGAGTGTACAAGGGTCTAAACAAACAAATACAATTTAATAATTTAGCCTAAATTTAGGAAGCTTATATCTTATTTGTTAAATAGATAAATTTAAACAAGCATCTTCATACATTTTACAGAATATTTTTCATATAATGAACTCACGCAACATGCACTTCAACATCCACTAATTTTAATTAATGTTAAAATATTATCCTATAAATAAAAATTGTACTATGTTAATGCATATGTTACGTTAAGTTTAATTATTATATTAGCTTAGAATTGTAGCATTTTTTTTTCCCCAAATATAAGTATATTGTCCATATTATTGAAACTTGAGTTTTAAAGTAATCTTTTGAATATTTATCACTTTTATTATTTTTTAGGGCTTATAACTCTTCTTATTAAAAAAAAAATGGCTTATAACTCTTATTTCTAATGCCTATTTTGTTCGTTGTTTTTAGCCCAAAACTAAATATCTTAGCCCAAATAGAATAAAATTTCATACTTTTTAACCTAAAAATTAAGAAAATAAAAATAAAAATTTGAGCCTAAAACTAAAAAAGCAACCTACAAAAAGAATCAATTTAAGTCACAATTAATCTAAAATGGACTAAATAGAATGAAGTGGACCAATTGGACACATGTAGACCAAGTGGACCGAATTGTACTGAATTGAACCAAATTGATTGAACTTGACAGAAGTACCATATTGATATAGCTCAAAAATAGGAGTGTAATAATAATAAATGCTATGCTTTTAGCTTTTAGATATTATATAGATTCTAATGTTTGTTTGTATATTAAAACTGATTGAATTGTAGATGTAGTTGAGTTTTCTTTCTGCCAACAATAAATGAGTTTGTGTACAGATAAGTGTTCAAGCTTTTATAAGTGAGTTTCTAATTGTGTTCAAATAAATTTCCAACTTGCTCATAAATAAGAAAAAAAAAAAAAAAAAAAAAAGTCAAACCTGTACCTGCAGACTTGGATGAATGGTGTCAACCCATGAAAATAAATCAATTCTAGGTTGATATAGCGTCTCGCAACTTCATTGTCTAGAGAGAACAAATTTTAACATGACAAAATTTTTTATTATTTTTATACATATGATAAGATTTAAACTTGTAACAGGTTGTAGCTAGCAAACAAATGTTCTCCAAAATGAGATAAGATTCTAACTCCAATCACCTACTCTAATATCACAATAAATTATTGATTATCCCAAAAATTTAAATTGTTATGAAATAATAAACTTAATCATTTAACTAACATTCTAACTAATTTGTTTTAACGTAAGAATAATATTTAAAACTTTGACAGAATAGTTTTAGCTCAAGAAAACAAATATATTTATAGTGATCTATACGGAGAAAACACACAACTTTATAGTACAACTCATAAGATCAAAGTTTTTTGCTTGTTATTTTCATATTACATATGAATTGATACTGTTTATCATGCAACATCATTCAAATTATGCATATGCTTGAGCCACAAGACGAGGAGTAAGATTGACTTCTAATGCGGTGGCTTTTAGGTTGGTAAGTCCACCTTTCTCAGTCATGTCCACAGGTTCATTAGATGGGGTTGCAATTTCGAAAGCATGCAACAAGTTAGCTAATGTGAGTTGTGTAACTTGTAGAGCAAATGAAATCCCGGGGCACATTCTTCTACCGCTGCCAAATGGTATCAACTCAAAATGTTGGCCCTTAACATCAACATCCTCGTGAGTTGTAAGGAATCTTTCAGGCCGAAATTCAGTCGGATCCACCCACACACTTGGGTTTTGATGGAGTTTTGGAACATTAACAAGGAGTCGTGTACCTGATGGGATGTTATAACCAGCCAAAGTACAGTCTTCCAAAGACTCATGTGGCACTAAGAGTGGTGCAGCAGGGTATAAACGCATTGTTTCTTTGAGGATAGCTTGGAGATACTCCAAATTTTTCACATCTGATTCCTTCACTTGCCTTTCTCTACTAACTTTGATATCTAATTCTTGTTGAGCTTTCTTCAGAGTTTCACGGTTATTGAGAAGTAAAGAGAGAGCCCAGATCAATGTTACTGTTGTGGTGTCTGTGGCTGCTAAGATAAGGCCCTGCAAAAGTAATATAATTGGATTGTAGGGAATTAAGAAATAGCCTACAGAATAAAGAGAGAACCCAAATTTTTCTACGTTGATGCTGCAAAGTTAAAATATAACTCAACTGAATTTCGCAGTAATAACAATTACTAAAAAAAATAATTCAAAAGTTTCAAAACATGATCCTAACTCCACATCCACAAAGACAAGAGGGAATCAATTGTTCAATTTTATTTTATAAGGATCCATAATGTCGTCCTAGTCTTCGACAATTTTGTCTTCTTGGGCGCTTTGGTGAATGATTTGTTTAAAATGTTGATCTTGGACCAAAGATTTTGAATGGACTCATCGATCATTTATCAAATAACTAAAGGAAAAGGAAGAAAAATCCAAAATTTGATTGTTTCTTTCAAATCTTGGGACATCACATATGAGTGACCTCTTGGTCGTCTCATAGGACTTTTTGGATGCGTATTCAAAGTAGCTACTACTTTGCCAAAAAAAAAAAAAAGATACGCATTGACAAATGAAGTTTTTTTTTTTTTTTTTTGGAGATTGATGTTAAAGATTGTTCACACAACCATTAATATATATATATATATATATATATACCCATTATCCACAATTTTTTTTATACATCGACACGTAACATATGAATATGTAATATGCATTTTAACGATATATCCAAATTAATGAGTATGTCATGAACAATATCTTATCCAATATTTAGCAATGTTTCTAGTAGTGTATAATATATATGGAATTTATATGGTTATGAAAAGAAAAGGGGCAAAAAAAAAAAAAAAAAAAAAAAAAAAAAAAACCTTACCAGGCATGTAGCTTTGATGATTGTATCCGCGTCATAACTGGAAATTTCATCCTTTTCAGTGATCGTGGATAACAAAACATCCATAAAATCATGGTGTTCCTTCATCCCGCCAAACATTTTCCTCTGCTTATGTTCTTGTAGCCATTCTCCAACCATTTGATCCAATTCTTTAGTTGTCTTCTTCATAGTTTTCTCATACCCTCCTATGTCCAACCACCTTAGATAAGGTAGTGCATCGGATACCACAAATGTCCCAGTCAAATCGAAAAAACCCCTCAACACCTTTCGACATTGAGCATTCCCTTCGTTCTCATACTTGGTCGTAGCCCCACCAAATCGCTTCCCTACAACCATCCTAGATACTATATTTAGTGTTGTGTACCCAAACCATCTTTCCATTTCCACAAATACCTTGTTTTTCTTTCCCAAAAGCTCAAATATCTCTTTAATAGAATCATTTACCTCGGCCTCTCTAATGTGTTTGAGCATCTCAAGGCGGTGATTTGAGAGGACTTTCAGCATGGCCATCTTTCTCACTTGGCGCCAATAGGGACCGTAAGGGCTAAACCTAAACATGGCATAGTTGTAGCCCAATAATTCTAGAGCTAGAGCTTTTGGACGATTGGCAAAGGCTTTGTCATTAGTGGTAAAACATTCTTTAACTATCTCCCAACTGCTTACTACTAGAGTTCGATGCACACCTAACCAGATGGTGAAGATTGGTCCATACTTGTCAGCCATGTTACCCAAGGTAATATGGGGTGGTTGTGACCCTCCTAGTAGGTGGAGGTGGCCAATCAAAGGCCATGCATTGCTAGCTTCCAGTGGAACTTTCCTTCTACTATCAGATTTTTGAACTCTTCTTGATATCCATAAGTATGAAAGAAAGAAGAGAAATAGGAAAAAGGTGAAGATGCTAGCCATAGAACTCATAGAAGATAGAAGCTGTGAAGGAATATTGTAAGAGAATGAAGAGCATATGTTTGCTATTTATGGCCCCTTGGCTACAGTGAAGGGGTTTTTATAACGTGGCATTTCTTATTTCTTTGTTAAAATGTAATTTGTAATTGACAAGTGGCTCCCTATGTGTCAAAGAAAGAGGCAACTGAAATCTAAGTGTTAACAAATGAAGAATTCAGCATCAAGCAAGCATGCAAGTGGACACCTCACGACAAGTGTCAATTAAAGAGAAATGAAGCAAACTTCTGTAGTTTTCTTGAAGCTTCTAGTCATCCTAAACTCCTAACACATCTATATATAGATGTGAGTTGTAAATGAAGTTGTAATATCCCAAAAAAAAGAAAAAAAGAAAAGAAACAATATTGTAATGAAAGTTATGCAGCAACACTCTGTTTTCTTTTCATATCTAGCATTATAGTAACATATCTACAAAAGTATAAACACTAAATTCTACTCCTAGCCATATAGTTCTAAACTTGCATCCAACATCTTTAACTTTTGTTTAGGTAAACACCAACCTCAGTGGAATTTAGTGTAATGTGACATATACCATCACCATTTGAGTGAGGCTTAATTAATGCATTGTGTTTAGTTTACACATGCTAGTGTTTAGTTTATAAAACACTAATGTTTACCCTTAATTACTTATGACAAACTATAACTAAAAAGTTAAAACCTTCAACCAGGAATTTGAGAGTTTAGGAGAGTGGCTTTGTTTAGCTGGGTGTGATAGCTCTAGCCTCCGACTGCTGCTTAACCACTGAAGGTTTTTTTTTTTTTGGTTGTTAACACCTATCATACAAGCCAGTATGATTGGAATAATTTGACGTATCAGTCAATCAAACGATACATAAACTCCCCTAATCATACCGGTAAAAATACCAGTGTGTATCGCATTATACTAGACATATCGGCGAAAATGGGCCATTTTGGATGGAAAGTAAAAATCGATTAGTACAAAGAGTTAAAAAAAAAAGGTGATTATCTATTGCTCACATTGCCACCACTTGGCTGGTCTTTAACCCTAAGTCTTCGATCTATACCCCTACCCTGGCACCTTCTTCTTCTTTCTTCTTTCTTCTTTCTGCTCTCTGCTTTTCTTTCTTATTTTGTCTCCCCGAACTATTCTTTTTATTTTTGTTCTTTTTGTTGTGTGGCTGCTTTTGTTTAATGAAATTGATGTGCTAGGCTGTGTCCTACTCATTCACATGTTAAATGATTAAATTTATTATTTCATAAAAATTTAAACTTTTGAGGTAATTGATAATCTATTGCATCTAATATCATACTAGGTGATCTGGAGTTAGAATCTTGCCTCTTCTTGGGAAAGTATTTGTTTGCTAGCTACGACTTGTTACAGGTTTATAATAAATCTGTTAATGAGTCAAACCATATATAGAATCCGTTAAAGCTTATAATTAAAAGCCCAAATCTCACTAGTAGCGTACAAAAGACTTCATCCCAATAATTGTAGTTGCTCAGTCATGATGTACTAAATTATATTATATATAATAATAATAAAAAAACACAAACAAAAACTCTTTTAATAGTTATTTTTTATGACAGATGACACACAATATTAAAACTTTTTGAATAAGTATAGTATCACAATTATTTTCACAACTTTGTCACAATTTGTCCAGAAAATAATTTGTGAGTGATGGAATTGTGAACCCACATAAACCAATTATTTTTTTTCCACTACTTACAACTCACCATGTAAGTAAGTTGTGTCCAAAATTGTGAAAATTGTTGAACTCTTCTTGATATCCATAAGTATAAAGGTAAGAAAAGAAATAGGAAAAAAGATAAAATGCTAGCGATAGCACTCATAAAAATTATTATTTTTATCATAAAATTCTTGATTAAATCGTGAATCACACCAGTATAATACTAATGTGAAATGACAACCCGAATTCAGGGATTATGGTGGGAAAATAGTAGAGAAAGTGGGCACATTACAGTCACAAATATTAGACTTGGCTAAAAAGCTGAGACATATTGATTATGGTGGGATAGTAGAGAAAGTGGGCACGTTACAGTCACAAATATTGGACTTGGCAAAAAAGCTGAGACATATTGACATGGATAGGTGTCGCATTTTTTTTGGATGGATTAGGCTGTTGCATTTGGCATAAAATGACAATTTTTACTACATTTTTTGACTTACTGGGTTGGGGCCCAGAGGAATCCATGAGCGTGCACAATTTATCGAATAAGGTTTGAAGCATGTGAAGCTTCGGTAAATTGTTGTCTTAATTTTATTTATCATGTTATCAGTCACAATATAATTATTGATTTATTGTGCATTTGCACGGTTTTAGTCAAGAACTTATGTCATATACAATTTTATTTAAAAACAACAAATAGCTCAATTATTATTATATAATTTTACAGGTAATGTTAACATGTGCTCTTATGAACGTTTAGACCCCCAAAATACAAAATACCAATTCAAGCTTAATATTAAACAATGCATGTGCAGAAAATGAATATAAGCTTATACCAGAATTGATAAACGATCTAAACCGAATAAAATCACACCCACATCAGAAATTAAATGGTAAAGACTAAAGGAAGAGAGATGAAAATACAAAGACAACACAACGATATGTTATCGAAGAAGAAACCGAAGCCCTCGACATAAAACCTCTCCGCCGCCCTCCAAGCTGTCAATAATCTACTAAAAAATAAAGTTGGGATACATGAATAGTAAAAGACCTTCCAAGCCTAATTTACCTAGTGTACCTAAGCCCTCTAAACTTCTTCCTCCAACGAGGTTACGCCGAACCTTTGTCTTTTTTAGCTTACCAGATTCTGCTATAACCCATAGCATCAACCAATAACCATTGGTCCTTTCCTAACTGTTTCCTAATGCACCGAATAGCATTCTCACAGATGTGGGTATGGTGAGAAAAAGATTTAGGTAAGAACCTCTCAAGGATGTAACAATGGAGAGGATGAGAGTAGAGGAATTTGAAGAGTCTCTATGTAAAAATTGTGGATGAATCAATCTTATTTTTCTCTAGGGATTCTTTCTCAAAATTCTCTCTAGAAGCTCTCTACATTTTGTAGGTATAAGGAGTATTTATATTGGGGTGAGAGTGGAATGCGAAGAATCAGGTTTTTCAAAACATGGCTGGTAGGTAGCTTGGCCTCGCGACTTGACTGAGTCGCAAGTTCAAGCCGCGAGCTAACAAAACGGCCAGGCTGGACTTTTTGTCCTATAGTGCTCTAGCTGACGTGACTATTCATCTTCTCTGCACACTTCACTCGTGTGCTGCAGTTGGCGGCTTGCCAGTCGCGAGTCCCATCCGTGAGTCTCTACATCTTTACACGATCTTGACCATTTCTTCACACTCTCTCACTCATTACCCTTACATGATACCCACCTAAATACAGGGTTACTAATTGCTAAATTACAAGCACATTTGGCACGGAATAAAGCTAACAGAATGGTTGATTAAATTCAACCTTACAATCTCCCCATTTGGCTATTCCGTGACAAAACCCTGCAACAAACTCTAGACTTAACGCGTGAGTTGGGAACAGTTGATCAAAACTCACTCACACCTAACTCTAGAATTTGTGAAGCTCTTGAACTATAAGAACAAGTATCTCTTGAAACACAGCAATATAATATGATTATTGTATGCATAAAACTTGTAATGCATATTGAGCAAGCACGATGCGATCAAGTAAAATGGAAATATGTAATAAACCAAGGCTTGACCAAACACAAACAATCACTATAAAAAGTGATCACAATGCTCATTCGCACATGGAATGAACATCCGAACATGTAAGCTAATAAGCTCAATTGCAAAGTATCATTTGCATGTCCAACACTCAACCAATGCAACAACACTAGGAAATTGCATTAAGGATATAAAATCCAACAAAGGGCACAAAAGAGATGTACTTAAAGAAAATGCATGACATTTAACAACAAGTACATAAGCTACAAAGCATGGATACAAAAACCTTAAAAACTTACAAAAGCAATAGGTACAAACTATAAAGTACTTCCTTTATCATATCACTCCCCTTATCATGAATTATAGAAGATGTGATGAACTTAAACCATATATACTTGTAACCTGAAACACTTGCACAAAACACATTAGACCTTCAAAGTAAAGCAAGTAATAAGCAGACAAGTATAATGTACCAAGTAAATTGCGATCAAGTAAACGTGATGTGTAAATTGCGATCAAGTAAACGTGATGTGTAAATTGCGATCAAGTAAATTTTGATCATACACCAAAATAGTCATATAGAAATGACTACAATGATTACATAACAAAGCAAATGATCATCCAAACGTGCATTCAATGAAGCACAATAGCATAAGGATATATGCATGTCCAAAACACAAACAAGATGCAAAGAGAACAACAAAGCATAACTCAAAGCACCATAAAGCCAACAAGAAAACAAACAGAACAGAGTTTTCTTATTAACACAATGTCTTCTTCCCCTTGGTATATGCATCTCCTTATGGAATATCTCTCCCCCTACAAATGTACATAAAAAATATAATTTCTCCCCATAAGAATGTGCACAAAAGTCATATAGAAATGACACAACACTCCGATATACTCTCTAGAGTATACTCTCCCCCTTTTTGTCAGGAATAGACAAAGGGTCAAGGAGAAATAAGGGTAAGAAATGAAGGAATGAACAAAGATAATGATGCATAAGGGGTGCAAGATGAATGAGAAAAAGAAGCTCAAATATAAGACAAAACAAAATGCTACAAAGTATAAAGTAAACATGACATGCTAGGATGAGGCAACAAGGTATAGACCAATGCATGACAAGGGTAGCAAAGGTGTGTGCAAAATGTGACTATATGCAATGCATGACCAAAGCATGAAGAATGCACATGTGGGGCAAAGTGTGTTAAATACACAACTAATGAACCAAACATGTTTCTAATGAGGAAATATGAGAAACCCCAAGGTTTGGTACTCATCGGAGTCCAAACAAGTGAGAAAATGCCTAAAAGGCATTTTATCAAACACTTAACGTGTACACTATGAACAACAATGTGAAATAATGCATGAACATCATGAAATCCACCCTTAATACATGATCTTTTTGCCACAAGGGGCCAACATCCAAAGAAAATCATCAAATGAAACCAATCCCATATGAAAATTTGACAAAAATAAAGTTTCTCCAACCCCTATGATAAAAATCCCAACCAAAAGCATAAAACTCACCAAAACATAATTTAAGGATCCAAATCAATGAAAAGAGTTTAAAATTACCTTAGAGATGCTAATGAAATGAAAAACCATTCAAATTGATTGGATTTTGATGTAAAAATATTGAAAGAGGAGTTTAAAGGAGGATGGGAAAGGTTAAAAACAAATTTCCCACGAAAGGCCCTTTAAAAAGCTGTTTCTGGGCATTTCGCGACTAGGCGAGTCGCAAAAATTTTCGCGAGTCGTGAGTGAGTTGTGAGCAAGTCACGAAGTGAGTCGCGAAAAACTTAGACACCTGTTTTTCAACACAAAACATGTTTAAACAATGAAACACAAAGTAAGCACAAAACATGAACACAAAAAGTGATAAAAATCACTTCCAAAAACATATAAAATGATCAAAAATCTTTTTGGATTGATTCGTATATAGTTGAGCACATGCACATCACATTTAAACAAGTACAATCGAACAAATGAATAAGATATTCATTGAACATTAGGCATATGTGTTGTGTGTGTGTATCAAGTGTGGAATAGTCCATAGTCTAGAATAAATCTTCAATGATCAATTCAATCAAGTCATACACAACTAGTACTAAGTCAAGTGGTCTATCTCACTTATAGAAATATGCATATATGACCTCCCACATAACTTTGAAGCTTTACATTTGGCTTCATATACATCATATCATTTGATCCCTTTTTTTTTTTTTTTGATCTTTACATCTCTTTTTGAGATCGATGTCTAAAATTTTTTATATTTCAATTTGATGAATAAGCCTTTGGCTTTCTTGGGCATCATACATTTTCATTAAAAGTCGCTTTCCCTTTTTCCTAGTCAAATACTAGTATGTGCAACGGCTTTTACAGCTCATTATCCCTTTTCATTTTCAGATTTACATTTGTTAAGCTCTTTAAGCAAAAATAAAAAAATAATAGAGTTGGAAGATATATAGGCACAAGTCTATGCATGTATCAAAACCAACATGACTATAGACAAATCATTCATGACAAGATTGAAGATCGATTTACAATAATCACACAAAGATATCAAGATTTTTTTCATAAAGATATAAGTGCATAAAGAACAAGCTAAGCTTGTAAATGCCCAAAGCCATTAGTACAAAGGTACAAGGCAAAACTCACATGTAATATGTGCTCAAACATATACGATCAAATTTTTTGAATTTTTCACTGTTTATATGGTTTTGGATTTTTTACTCACACAAAAACTAAAACAAAAAAGTAAGATCAAAACAAAAACAATGCATATGAATAAATGCACAAAATGCCTGAAGATATGACATTCAATGTATGAAAGGTCCTACAAAGATCGAAAGAATTAGATCAAGGACCAAAAGAGCAAAAAGCTCAATCATAGGAACTCTTTCTCATCCAAACGGAATGATTGTTTGGAATGAGTGTCTCATAAGAAGTGAGACGATGGTTGGAAGAATGAGAAAGGGAGATGCACATAGTCAAGGAGTTAAAAGCATTAAACGCTTTTTTTAATAACATGCTATTTTCACTCAAATCCCGTTTACTTTTTTTTAGCACAATTTCCAAGAAGCTCAAATTTCTCTTTTCTTTTGATTCTTTTAAGAGTATGAAATTTAGAGCAATGAGGTCTTAGATGACCAAAAGCACCACAATAGTGACAAACAACGTGTTTAGGTCTACTAAGCTTTTTGGAAAAGGATCTAGCAACATGGTTTTGTTCTCTCTTTAACTTATGACATTGAGGTCTTATATGACCAATCACACCACAATGATGGCAAGTTAGAACAAACTTAGATCCATCCAAAGCCTTAGGTTGAGACCTAAACAGAGGCTTTGACTTAACAACATTTCTTTCCACCTTTTGATTTCTTTTATGTGAATGAATGTACACCGATTTGTCCTTTAAGGTAGAACACACAATAAACATAAAATCGGGTACCATAACATGATTGCAACAAATATTTTCATCCTTTTTAGCAATAGGTTCTGCAATCAAACACTTGGCATGCATCCTAAGAGTTTCATTTTCACATTTTAACTCATCAACAAGTTTGTTAAACAAAACAAATTTAGTATCCAATTCCATATTCAAACATTCAAACTTTTTTAGCTTTTTAAGAGAATTTTTAACAAGTTTCTTATATTTCTCAACCAATTTGTTGGACTCATTGAGCTTAGCAATCAAATCATCATTTTCACAAAATAACTTGCTCAAATTCTTTTGAAACTTCTTAGCCTTTTTCTTCAAGAGTTTGTCATTTGGAATATCAACAACACCCAAAGATTCATGTAACATAGCATCACAATCATGATGATTAACACTCATAGAGGTATTTTCACAAACACGTGACATGCTACATTCATCATCAACCAAATCATACAAAGAGGTATACAAAGCACAATCCATGACAAATAAACACAAGGGGTCAAGGATCACACTTAGGTATTTAAATCATAACAAGTGTACCCGCTTTGAGACCAATTGAATGTTCAATAAGTGTATAAAACACTATGAACGTTTAGACCCCCAAAATACAAAATACCAATTCAAGCTTAATATCAAATAATGTATGTGCGGAAAATGAATATAAGCTTATACCAGCATTGATAAACAATCTAAACCAAATAAAATCACATCCATAGTAGAAATTAAATGACAAAGATTAAGGGAAGAAAGATACAAACACAATGACAACACAATGATGTGTTATCGAAGAGGAAACCGAAGCCCTCGGCGTAAAACCTCTCCGCCGCCCTCCAAGCGATCAATAATCCACTAAAGAATGAAGTTGAGATATATGAACAGCAAAAAACCCTCCAGTCCTAATCTACCCAGTGTACTTTAGCCCTCCAAACTTCTTGCTCTAACGAGGTTACGCCGAACCTTTATCTTCTTTAGCTTACCGGATTCCACTATAGCTCATAGCATCAACCAATAACCATTGGTCCCTTCCTAACTACTTTCCAAAGCACCAAATAGCCTTTTCACAGATGTGGGTATAGTGAAAAAAGGATTTGGGTAAAAACCTCTCAAGGATGTAACAACGGAGAGGATGAGGGTAGAGAAATTTGAAGAATCTCTATGTAAAAATTGTGGATGAATCATTCTTGTTTTTCTCTAGAGTTTCTCTCTCAAAATTCTCTCTGGAAGCTTTCTACATTTCGTGGGTATAAGGGGTATTTATACTGGGGTGAGAGTGGAATGCGAAGAGTCAGGTTTTTCAAAACAAGGCTAGTTGGCGGCTTGGCCTTGTGACTTAACTGAGTCGCGAGTTCAAGCCGCGAGCTAACAGAACAGCCAGGCTAGACTTTTTGTCCTGTAGTGTTCCAGGTGGCGTGACTATTCATCTTCTCTGCACGCTTCACTCGTGTGCTGCAGTTGGTGGCTTGCCAGTCGTGAGTCACTCGTGAGTCTCTGCACCCTTGCACAATCTTGAACATTTCTTCACACTCTCTCACTCACTACCCTTACATGATTCAAACCTAAATACAGGGTTACTAATTGCTAAATTACAAGCAAATTTGGCACGGAATAAAGCCAAAAGAATAGTTGATTAAATTCAACAACAGTTTTTTTTTTTTTTTTTGGAATCTCTTGGGTAATTGTTAATGAACTATTTTAGAAAAAAATTTGACACCACTTTTATAAGAAATATAAAAAGATGTCAAAATAATTAATTTTTTTATATGGTAAAATCATTTTTCAATGGAACCTGGTATGTCATTGATACAAAATTTATAATAATTATCATTTATGAATAAAAATTATATCACAAATCTTATATATGTTTTGTAGAATTCATTGGCATTTTTTATTGGAAAATGGAAAATAGTTATTATTAATATTAAAAGAATAATTTAATATCTCATAAACTTTTTTACATACTTAAACAAATTAATCTCAAGTTTATATAATTCTATCTTATGCATGGGTTGCTCTACATCCAACCCAGGGGTTCAAATGAATCCCTTGAACTATCAAAAAAAAAAAATTTAATATTTTTGGCAGTTTTAAAGTATAAAAATTTCTATTTTTCCAAACATACAGAAGGTGAATAGTATTTTTCTTTCAAAATTAAAATTGATAATTTTCTAAACAAATTCACTATTGAATACCAACAATTATTTTCCAAAAAAAAAAAACCAACAATTATTATCTAAAATCCAACATTATTAGGATAGAAACAGTGACTAGACTAAAGCAAAAGGTCTAAAAAAAAAAAAAACAAAAGACTTTTTGACTTTCTGTCCATCTTGATTCTTCAATAAATCAAACCCCATTTTGTTTTCTTAGTTCATTTCTCAACACCTTCTTTCCATCTTGATTTTTTTTTTTTTTTTTTTTTTTTTTTTTTTTCGTTCCTTTTTTAAGCTTTCTTTCCCATCAATTAGTGTATGGCATATACTTAATTTTTTTTTTCTTTTTCCTTTTTCTTTTTTTGTTTTGTTTTTTTGTTTTTGTTTTTGTTTTTCTTCTTTTTGCTGAGCTTCACTTAGAGCATCCACATCAGTAGTCCAGTGGATGCAAATTTTCCATCTATTTTGCACAGAAAAAAAACCTACTTTTTTCTATTTTACACATCCAATTTTACAAAACACTCACATCAGTCTATCTATTCTACACATTTAGTTAATAAAATATTCATTCTTTTACCATTTTTTATTATTTTCTTCACTGCCTCTCTCTCCCTCTCAGACCCAACCACCATCATCATCACTACCCCGATCAGCGAACCATTCAAGATCAAACTAACCCAAGATCAGAAACCCATTCAATCCAAAAGCCAAATCATCACCCACCCAACCCGAAACCCACTGATCAAACAACGAGAAATCAGTGAGTTGATTAGTAGCGATTTGATCAAGCTTCGTGTGGCAGTGGTTTGATGTTGATCAAGCGAGTTGATCGACAGCAGTGGTTTGATGTTGATCAAATGAGAAAAATGGAGAGTGAGGTGAGAGTGATCGGCGGTGATTTGATCAGGCTTTGTGTGGTAGTTGTTTGATGTTGATCGACAGCAGTGGTTTGATGTTGATCAGTCGAGTTCTTCGTGCGGCAGTGGTTTGATGTTAATCAAATGAGAAAAATGAAGAGTGACGTGAGAGTGAGAGTAACAAAGACAAAAAGGGAGAAAAAATTACTAAAATATTATATACAAGTGCTACAATAACTGTGCATATATGCACGATTACTGTAGTAATTGTGCATTTATGCACATTTTTACACCCACTGATGTGGGTGTTTTTTTTTTTTTTTTGTCAAAATGTGTAAAATCTAGAATTTTTTTGCATTTTGGAAGACTTTACACCCATTGATGTGAATGCTCTTATGCAAACTCATCTTTGGTATGGCACTCACCCATTTGTTGGGATCAACATCAGGTGCAAGCACCATGCGAGGAACACATTGAGAAGATAAAATGATAAAAATATTAAAAGTTAAAAATTTTAATCTAGAAAATAAAAAGAAAAATAAAAATTTTAACATTCAATCTTAACCATAAAAGATGATACTGTATAATGAAACATCTCATACCTTAATCCCTTTTGTTGTTATTGTTAAGCCTCCCTTTTCCTGCCTAATATATATCTCTTATTCACTCACTCTTTTGTTATTCATTTTTCTCTCAAAACTTAGTGTTTATTTGGGAACAATTTATCTAGATTTTTGTTAAAAAAAAATTTACTGCTACAATATATTTATACTTAAAAAAAAAAAAAAAAAAAAAGTGAAAAAAGTAAATAAAAAAAAAAAGGAAAAAAAGTGAAATTTTAAAAAACAGAAGTTAAAAGCAAAAATATGATTCCAAACTCACCTTTATTATTACCGAAGACAAGTTAAGCACAGAAGCAAAATGCTTGACTTTTATAAGTTTTCCTGTTCTGTCTTATCACATCATATTAACCACGCGATTGTTACAACTTCACGTCTTATCAGATCATATTAGTTTTTCCTTTCCTTTATGATACTTATAAATATATATATATATATATATATATATGAGAGATGTTACGTCTACAACAATTATACAATATTTTTACAACAAATCACAGGTGGTTAGTTGTTATTAGTTCAAATTTGAAACTAACACTAAGATTACTTTTTTGCCCCAACAATAACAACCAGTAACAACCTACCACTTAAGATTTATTGTAAAAATGTTGTAAAAATATTGTAGACATATCATTTCTCTATATATATATATATATTAAATCCGAAAGTAACGAGATATGGATGATAAAAAGAGTTATTCTTAGGTTTTGTAACTTTTTGAAACAGCGCTTTATTTTTAAATATATATATATATATATATATATATATATATATATATATATATATATATATATATATATATGATTTTAAGATGTGCACTATGAAATTGTTTTGTTTTGTCTTTTTTTTTTCTTTTTTTCTATTTTTTTTTTTTTTTTTTTTTTTTTTTTTTAAGTTAAGTGTTTATTAAAAGCAGTTAAAGAATACTTTTTGGAAAAGATAGGTGTTTAGTAAGTACTTATCAAAATTAAAGGTTTGAACTTTGAGGTGTAAATTACCAAAAATGACTATATATATATAATGACTTCTTTTATTCTTGTGTTTTTTTTTTTTTTTGGTAAGAATTCATACTTGTAGAGACACTTCTATTTTTTTTTTTGTAAAAGTTAATAATTTGCATATACCCTCATTAATGAGAGTACTTTTTAATCACATAAAAGTCCTTTTTTTTTTTTTTTTTATAGAGTTTCAACCTATGACATCCACTCCTAATGATAACTCTTTATCATTAGACCAAGACACCAATCGGTTTTTAGTATAAGTAAGAATTGAATCCTAGATCCCTTATTCATCTATTAAAGACTTTACAAATTGAGCTAACTGAAACTCACACATAAAAATTCAGTTGAAAGAGGGAAATCTTCTTATATAATAACTAGCGTCTATTTTATTTATTATTTATTATTTTTTTTTTTTGTAAAAGTTAATAATTTGCATTTATTATAATTTAGAAATATTTTTTTTTCAAACAAATAAAAATGATAAACTTTAGAGATGAGCGGTAACTGTAATTTCTTTTTTGAACATTAATGGAAAAAAATCCTAAATTTTAGAGGTTCTCTTTTTGAATTCAATATGAAATTTGTTATTTGATATTTATGACTTTATTTCTAAATAAAGTTACTCTTTATTAATGAATGTATTTTTGAACCACATAAAATCTAGTTAAAAGAAGGAAATCCTCTTATATATAGTATATAGGGCCAAAATGGGCAAATGCCCTTTTCGCACAAACAAAGCAACGGTCTGCTCCCTTTTCCAAACTAATTAGGAGAATATCCCTCTTTTGTAACTCTTCAATACAAAAGTCGAGATTCATTGAAAAACTCGATTATATTATAGTTGAGTTAACTTCATCTTACACACACTAGAGTTTCTCACATTGGCTAGGGTTTTTTCTCTCAGCCGCGCATAGAATATTGTCCCTAAACTAGTTTAAGGTTTTGGTTCCCTTCACGTCTCTGGACGGATGGGACAGTGAGTGCATTCGTTGTGGGTGAGTCTACTGATTTACTCACTCAATTGCTAAGCACTCTCATGGCTGGGTTGGAAGATTTGTGGGTGAAGTTTACTCTCACAAAGGATGAGGAAGGTGGTGCAGATGTACCAAACCAAGAGGAAGTGGAAGTTCATCGTTTGGCAGGGAACTTTTACATGAAATGAGTGCTGAATGTAGAAGCGGCAGCTCGCACTTTCAAGCCTCTATGGAAACCTGCTGGTGAGTTGAAGATCCGTGACTTGGTAGATAATGTACTGGTTTTTGAGTTCGATGATATCATGGACCTCGAAAGGGTTCTCGAGTATGAGCCTTGGTCATATGATAAAAGCTTAATAGCCTTTCAACGGTTTCACGACGTGGAACTGTAAGGTTGAAATTTATCAACCATCTTGTTGGCTTTATTCCGTGCCAATTTGCTTGTAATTTAGCACTTAGTAACCCTGTATTTAGGTGGGATTCATGTAAGGGTAGTGTGTGAAGAGAGTGTGAAAAAAAGCTCAAGTATCTGTAAGAAGCAGAGTTTCGCAGTTAGGACTCGCGACTGGCAAGCCGCCAAATGCAGGCACGTGAGAAGTACACAAGGAAGTTGAAGGGTCGCACCAGCTGTTGCACTACAAGACAAAAGTCCCAGGCTGGCCAGGCCATTACGTCATGACTTGAACTCGCAACTTGGACAAGCTACGAGGTCAAGCCGCCAATCAGCCTTGTTTGGCAAAAACTGTCTCTTCGTATTCCAAATACACACCACTATATATAGACCCTTATACCCACTAAATTGAAAGAGCTTCCAAGAGAAACCCTAGAAAAAAACAAGATTGCCTCATCCCCAATCTTTACCTTAGAGTCTCTACAAATTCCTATACTCTCTTCCTCTCCATTGTCATATCCTTGAGAGGTCATTGACCAAATTCTTATCTCACCACACCCACGTCTGTGAGAATGTTCATTTGGTGCTAAGGGAAGCAGTTTGGAAGGAACCAATATACATTGGTTGATGCTATGGTCTAGTAGCAGAATCTAGGAAGCTAAAGAAGAAATAGGTTTGGCGTAACCTCGTTGGAGCAAGAAACTTGGAAAGTTTAGGTACTTGGGTAGATTAGGCTTGGAGGGTCTTCTGCTATTCATGCATCCCAACTACATTCTTTAGTGGATTATTTGACCGCTTGGAGGGCGGCAGAGAGGTTTTACGCCGAGGACTTCGGTTTCCTCTTCGATAACACATCGTGTGTTGTCAATGTGTTTGTATCTTCTTTCCCTTTATCTTTGCCTTATATTTACTGCTATGGATGTGTTTATATTTGGCATAGATTAGTTATCAATTCTGTGATTGGCTTATGTTCATGTTCCGCACATTAATTGTTTGATTATAAGCTTGAATTGATATTTTATAATTTGGGGTCTAAACTGAAAGTTCGGAAATGTGTTGAAAACACAAGAGCAATTTAGATCCCCCAATTAAAGTTACGGCTCGATAGTTTTTACACTAACTTAATACAAAGTGCGGAATAGTGTAAATGCGAGCGGATAAACAAATAAGCTACTCTAATCCATAAACTAAGCAACACAGCAGTATAATAGAATATAAAAGAGTAGGGAAGAAAGATGCAAACACTGAAAACATCAAGACGCGTTTTCGAAGAGGAAACCAAAGAACTCGGCAAAAAACCTCTCCGCCGCCCTCCAAGCGGAAATCGATCCACTAGACAATCAGTTGGGATACATGGGTTAGCAAGAGACCCTCCAAGCCTAATCTACCTGATGCACCTAAGCCCTCTAACCTCCTACTCCAACAAGGCTTCCCAGAACCGTGACTTGTCTAGCTCTCCGGATCCCGCAATAAGCTCCATGTTGCATCTGCCATTCCGGGCTTCTTCCAATGCTTCCCAGCAGCACCAAAACGTCACTCAACACACTCAAAGGGTGAGGTAAGTTTTTGGGCTATCAACCTCTCAATGGTATGGAAATGGAGAGGGAAGAGTTGAGGAAATACCACAAGCAAGTGTATAGAGAAAGGTGGGGATGACAATCTCTAATTCCCAATGTGTTTGGCTAGGGTTTTCTCTCTGAAGCACTCCTCAACATTTGTGGGTAATGAGGGTATATATAGAATAGGTACAAAAAGTGTGAGTCAGTCAGTACAGGCTAGCAGAACAAAATGTCTCGCGAGTGTCTTGCGGGAAGGCCTTACCCGCGAGATACTCGTGAGACACAGCTGTCTCCATCCTGGCCTGACTCTTCGCATTCCAGCATGTGCAAGGCATATGACTCACTTCGCGGGAAGCTAAGTCGCGACATACCTGCGAGAATCCTTTAGCCTCCAAATGCTTGAGTCTTCACACATTCTATCTATCACACAACCCTTACAACAAATCCCACAAACAATACAGGGTATGAACAATTGAAAGTGATTACAATCAAGTTTGGCATGGAATAAAAGCCAACAAAATATATAGTTGTAAATAACAACTTTACAATCTCCCCCTTTGGTTATTCCGTGACAAAACCCTAAAACAGACTCTAGACTTAAACGTGAGTTTGGGAACAAAGGTAAAACTCACTCATACCTAATTCTAAATTCTGATACGCTTTTGAAACATATGAACAAGTATCTCCTGAAACACAACAATACAATAACATCATTGTATGCAGAAAACTTGAAAAGCATATGGAGCAATAAAAGCATGATCAAGCAAAATGAAATAGAAACACTAGATCATGGCAAGATCAAACAAGCAATCACTATACAAAAGTGATCACTATGCTCATTCACACAAGGAATGAACATCCGGATATGCAAAATGATAAGCTTATTTGAAGAGAATCATTTGCAAATCTAACACTCAACCAATGCAAAATACACGAAGTATTTGCATCAAGGAACAGTCCTACTAGGGCACAAGAGTGTTGTATCGAAGTAGAATGTATGACATTAAACTTCAAGTACACAAGCAAAAGGCTGCATACGCAAGAAGCTGCATATGCATGGTACAAACCATAAAAGCCTACAAACAACATGCAATTGAACAAACCCTAAAAGCTTACAAAAGCAATATGGGCACAAATAAGACAAGCTACATAGCATAGACAATCTCATAAAAGAACTACTGAAATAAGAACAGAGTAACAAAGATTGTTTAAAAACATAAGCAGTAAAACAGTTATAAAGACTAAAAGACACTAAATAAAACCGTCTGAAAAAAACCAATAACCAATGTTACTAATTTTCTAAACTATGCTCCCCCTAACACTGTGCAAGCTCTGATCCAGCTCCCCCTCAAAATTTTCTCCCCCTTTTTGACCGAAATGGCCAAAGGGCTAGAACTCTTCAGACTCTAAATCTGAACCTTGCTCCATGGATAAGTCTTGTATTTGGGAAGAGAGCACGGTGATCTGTCCCTGAAGGTATGCAAACTGATCTACAATGTGCTGTACATAAGAATCTAGCATTGTAGACATCTGATCCATTTTAGCCAGCAATAGATCAAGTTTGCTCAAGCCTTATGGTGGAGCAGAAGAAGAAAGCTGTGCAAATGGCTCTGGAGTCTAGGTGAACCTATCGATCTCCTCCTCTGTATCTCCACCCTCATCTTGTTCAACCCGAGGTTGTGGGATGGTATGCACACCAATCTTGGAGCCCTTGATGTGAGCAGTGCTCCGAGTCAGTGTATGACCACCAATGGGGTAGTCCCTCTGAACAACTGTGAGGCCACTGGGTAGCTTGATTTTTGCCTTGACAATCAATCCCATGATCAAGGAGGGGAACGACATCACAGTCTGTGAGTTCTACTTTGTGATGCTTTTCTTCAGGACATGCATGATATGGCCACAAATGTCGATCTCCTTATGAGTAAAAAGATCATATAGGAATCTTGTTCTCGGAGAAGATAGAGTGGTGAGATTGGTGGCCAGATACAGATTATGGATCATCACATAGCTTAGAGTCCTCATTTCTAGAGAGAACTTGATGGTGTTTATGGATGATTTCTTCGGTTCACCACCAAGTAGTGTAATCATCTTAACAGTAGAACCCAATCTGTCTTCATACGCAACTGTGATTGGCTGGGATGGAGGACAAGTTTCCAAAAAATCTTGGAGGATCTCTCTTGTGATCACAAACTCCTTGTGTCGTACCCAGCACTCAATAGTGTCTCCGTTTACAGTGGCATTAGAGAAGAACTCTCTGATAATCTCTGAATAGACCACTCCAGTCGGGTTTAGTAGCTTGGTCCAAGTTCTATCTCTGAACACTTCAAGGATGAAAGTGTCCTCAAGAGTTTCCAATTGAACAACTCTCTCCATAATGATTGTCCTATCCTTATAGCAGTCATTGTATTTCATATCTGCTTCTGCGGACTTGAAGTGATCAGAATCAGTCCGTGCACACTTGGAAGATGATTTCTTCTTAGCTGCATGTTTGGTGGGAGACATCTGCACAATTTCACCAAGAAGGAAAGGAACAAAAAAAAAAAAAAAAAAAAAAAATACCAAAACAAAGCACACAAACAAAAAAATGATTAGATTCAAGTTAATCCCAAAGCACATTAGGCAAGCCTAAAATAGATCAAAATCAACTCAAAAAGTTAGCAACAACATATAAAGCATGAAAAAAATAGGCACAATGCATGGAAGAAGTGACTGTGCATGTGTGTGCATATGCTAGTGCATGTGTGTGCAGCATGAGATGCACGGGGGTGTGCCTAGAGGGTGCCTAGATGTGTGCCTAGTGAATGCATCATGTGCAAAGTGTAGTAAACCCATGAACCAAGACCAAACTAAGTAGAGTAAGGTTAAACATGTGGAAATACAAGAATTAGAACACATATGAAATGAAATAGGAACAAAAATGTCACTTGGACATTTTAACAAACACTTAGCATGCACAAATGCAAATCCAACATGAATAATGCATGAACATGGGAAAATCTACCCTTAATACATGATAAAATGCTACAAAAGGGCCAACAAAGATGCAGAAACACCAAATGGGACAAAACCCAATCAAGAATTTGATAATAATTCGCCCAATTTTGAAGAACAACCCAAAAATTCGAAAATACCCAAATATCAAAGCCCTAACAAAAAAATCTGCATAATCTAAGCAAAAACGGAAAAAGAAATGTTTATGAAACATACCTTGTGAAGGAAAATGCAGAGAAAATTGCTTGGATAGAAAAGGGTTGAATGGAATAGTGATTTGGGTGAGAGAGGTTCGAAGGAGTATAAGCGAGGGAAGTGTTTATGATTTGAAAAACTGTCACATCAGCAATATAAAACTGAAAACACGCGTTTTTCGTGGGTTAGAGAGTAGCAACATAGTCGCGAGACAACCGTAAAAATGGCCACTAAAGCACAAAAATTGTCGCGAGAAGCTTTAAGTCGCGAAAAAGTCGTGAGACAGTCGCGAAAGTTTCTATCTGAATTTTGAAAAAGTCCAATTTTTGGCCAAACAGCATTTCGCGAGAAGTTGTTGGTCGCGAAACAGTCGCGAAAGTTTCTGTGTGATAAGATGAAAACTTAATTCCCTCAATCCTTTTTTGCGGGAAGCTCTAAGTCGCGAGCTTCTCGCGAAACACCCCCTGAGCCAGTTTTTGAAGAAAAACACAAAATGCATTTTGAACAAAAACAAAAGACACAAAAGTATAAAATCACTTTCAAAAACAAAATAAAACACTCAAAAATCCTTTTGGGTTTGATCAACTAGTTCTTGAGCATACACATCACATTTGAACAAGTACAATCACACAAATGAGATAGGCATTGATTAAATCAAAGACTTGTGTGTTGTGTGTGAGTATCTAATGTGGAATAGTCTATAGACCAGAGTGAAACTCCAATGATCAATTCAATCGAGTCATACACAACTGATATGAAATCCAGTGGACTATCTCCATTATAGAAATGAGTATATATGACCTCCCACACATTGAATACAAAACTCAAAAGCTTTTCATTTGGCTTCTGCTTAAAGCATAACACTTGGTCCAATTTATTTTGTTTGGACAAGAACATCTCATTTTGAGGTTGGTGCTTGAAATTTATGATATTTCAACATTAATAATTAGCTTTTGGCTTTTTGAGTACCATAAAAAGAAACATTAAGAAAAGTCGCTTTCCCTTTTTCCTAGTCAAATACTAGTGTGTGCGATAGGCTTTTGCAGCTCGATATCTCTTTTCATTTGAAGATTTACATTTGGTGAGCTCTTTTTGCAAAAACATAAAAATAAAGTGGGAAGAGATATAGACACAAGTCTATGCAAGTATCAAGACCAACAAGACTATTGACCAATTATTCATGACAAGCTTGAAGATCTATTTACAACAGTCACACATAGTGCTCAAGATTTCTCCCACAAAGAAATGAGTGCATACAAGACAAGCCAAGATCGTAAATGTACTACGCCATAAGTACGAAAGTACTAGGCCAAACTCACATGTGACATACACAAGACAAGTGAACAAACATTTGAGATTTTTTCAATTTTTATGGGTTTTTGAATTTTTTGAACACACCCAAAACAGAACAAAAACAGCTGGTACAAGCCAACCAGATAAAATAACAACAGCAAAAAGAAAGCAATGCATGAAATGTTGCAACAGCAAATGTCCTTAAACATTGAAAGAATTTATGCATGAACATGTTATAATGCTTATGCATGAGTACCCCTCTTCACCCACACATCACGTGCATTTGGGGTGATATCCTTGACGGATTGGGTATGAGAGTTTGGACTTTTAAACCTTCTGGTGAAACTCTCCAAGCAAGTGGTGAAGGCACAGATCATTTTCATCACATCCGTCATATTGGGATCACGATTTTGACTTCTTGGTTGCTCACCACCCCAAGATCTCATGTCATTTCTCCTTCCTCGTGATCGAGGTGCGCTTGCATTGTTGTTTGATCTCAGCTATTGACAATTAGGTCTGGTATGTCCTTGCAATCCGCAATAATGACACACATAATCTGTTCTGGGACTCCGTTGTGATCTTGGGAGAGATCTTCTTCTAGTTTCATGTCTAGCCTTAGACTGATTTCGGGGCTTATTCACCATTCGTTGCTCAGCCACATTTTCCCTTTTTACATCCTCATCTTTCTCAGGAATGGGCTCTTCGACAACCATCTATTTTGCCTTTACAAACTTTATTCCTTTGGTGACTTTGGCTGATAAGCAGCTTCCTCCGGTGTATCCCAACCCGGACTTGTCTGAAAAAGGTTTTTGAGATGATATAACATCTTCTAACTTTTGAGAGGAGACTCTCTCTATCTTAGCCTGAGCTTGCATAACCTCTTGCTCAAGAAATCTCACCTTCGTATATGCTTCAGATAGCTCACCATTTAGTGTTTCAATCTCACACTTAGCCTCTTTATATCTGATCAAGAGACTTCTGTAATCTTCCTCAGCTTTCTTCATTTTCCTTACAGCTGCCTTGGCTACTCTGGAATACTCTCCCGACTTCTAAAGTAGTAAGGAGTAATTTTCTTGAAGATTAGTTGTATTCTCTTCCTCTTCAGCATCTGATTCTTCCACAATCCCAATAGACTCTGAATCAGAATGCTTACCAAGCTTCTTCACAAGTGCACCTAAATCATCCGATGACTCCACATGAGCAATTGTCATGAAGGAGGAGTAGTTTCCCTCTCCGTCACAGCTTTCTTTCGAGTCAAAATCAGAAGATTTTGAATCACTGATTGTCGTGGCATAAGCCTTGCCTTTTCCTCTCAGAAAATTTGGACACTCCTTCTTTAGATGTCCATGGCCATTGCACTCATACCACACAATATCTGAAGAAGGCTGAAAATCCTTCCCTTCTTTCCTCATAAACTCTTTCCTACCACCTCTTGAAGATGTAAATTTCCCTCTGTTGAATGGTTTTCCACTATTCTTCATTTTCAAGAATTTTCGGAAGTTTTTCGCAAGATATACTACTTCTTTCTCCACTCCATCTTCTTCGGAAGGATCATCCATTCTTTTGGTAATGGTTTTAAGAGCAAGCAATTTACTGGTCTTGTGGGAAGGTAGTCCAAGCTCATGCGTTTGGAGTGATCCAATGAGCTCTTGGATCTTAATTTCATCCAAATCCTTGCTTTTCTCAATGGCTGTGACTTTTTCCCGAAAGCTCTCCGGTAAAGACCTCAAAATTTTTCTCACCACCTTAGTATCTTCAATCTTCTCCCCAAGATTGAGTTTAGCAATTACAATTTCATTGAGCTTCCCATAGAATGAATCAAATGGTTCATCATTCCTCATCTTGAGCTTTTCAAATTTTGTGGTAAGCATCTAAAGCTTTGTGTCCTTAACTTTCTTCGTACCCTCATATGTCGTCTCTAAAATCTCCCAAGCTTCCTTGGCTACCGTCATGTGAGAGATCCTGTGGAATTCATCAGGAGACACACCACAAAAAATAGCATTTAACGCTTTACTATTAGCATTGGTTGCTGCAAGATCTACCTTATCCCAAGTGGACTTAGGATCAGTCGGCTTAGTCAAACCAATCTCAACCGCATCCCAAACGGTATCATCTATAGAGCATAAAAATGCTCTCATTTTGACTTTCTAGAAGGCATAATTGTTCCCATCGAAAAATGGTGGAACAGTGAGCGATTGAGATCGGTCCATCTCAAATAGGGTCAAGGAACACACTCAGGTATTTAAACCACAGCGAGTGTACCCGCTTTGATACCAATTGAAAACTCGAAAATGTGTTGAAAACACAAGAGCAATTTAGATCCCCCAATTAAAGTTAAGGCTTGATAGTTTTTACACTAACTTAATACAAAGTGCGGAATAGTGTAAATGCGAGCGGATAAGCAAATAAGCTACTCTAATCCATAAACTAAGCAACACAGCAGTACAATGGAATATAAAAGAGTAAGGAAGAAAGATGCAAACACTGAAAACACCAAGACGTGTTTTCAAAGAGGAGACCGAAGAACTCGGCAAAAAACTTCTCCGCCGCCCTCCAAGCGGAAACCGATCTACTAGACAATCAGTTGGGATACATAAGTTAGTAAGAGACCCTCCAAGCCTAATCTACCTGATGCACCTAAGCCCTCCAAGCTCCTACTCCAACAAGACTGCTCGGAACCGTGTCTCGTCTAGCTCTCCGGATCCCGCAATAAGCTCCATGTTGCATCTGCCATTCTAGGCTTCTTCCAATGCTTCCTAGCAGCACTAAAACGTCACTCAACACACTCAAAGGGTGAGGTAAGTGTTTGGGCTATCAACCTCTCAATGGTATGGAAATGGAGAGGGAAGAGTTAAGGAAATACCACAAGCAAGTGTATAGAGAAAGGTGGGGATGACAATCTCTAATTCCCAATGTGTTTGGCTAGGGTTTTCTCTCTGAAGCACTCCTTAACATTTGTGGGTAATGAGGGTATATATAGGATAGGTACAAAAAGTGTGAGTCAGTTAGTACAGGCTAGCAGAACAGAATGTCTCGCGAGTATTTTGCGGGAAGGCCTTACCTACGAGATACTCGCGAGACACAGCTGTCTCCATCCTGGCCTGACTCTTCGCATTCTAGCATGTGCAAGGCACATGACTCACTTCGCGGGAAGCTAAGTCGCGACATACCCGCGAGAATCCTTCAGCCTCCAAATGCTTGAGTCTTCACACATTCTATTTATCACACAACCCTTACAACAAATCCCACAAACAATACAGGGTATGAACAATTGAAAGTGATTACAATCAAGTTTGGCACGAAATAAAAGCCAACAAAATACATAGTTGTAAATAACAACTTTACATAAACGTTCAAGGGTGTTTTAGACACATATTGAACTTTTAGGAACAAATACCACAACTGGAGTATAATCAGGTTACGTTCTAGGTACAATTGCATAATATCCTGCTGAAGAACCTGACTCATGAGACCGGTGAAGCTATAGGTAGTAAAATTGGAACGGTGGTTCAGGTGGCCGATCCGGAGGACGACGTTGTAGGTGGCGAGTTCTTGAGAGCTTGTGTTACTATGGATATTTCTAAGCCTTTGCCGCGAGTTTCAAAATTGAGGTCAAGAGGTAAACAGATTGGGTTGGTGGGATTAAAATATGAACGCCTCTCTAATTTCTGTTATTGATGCGGCAGGGCGACTCATGGTGAGCGAGATTGCGAAGTGTGGTTGAGAGGTAGAGGTAAGTTAAATAAGGATGACCAACAGTACAGCGAGTGGTTAAGGGCAAAACCGATTCGACAAAGCAGAAAAACAGTGGCTGTGATCTCAGGCAAGATGCGCAACTAGCCACCTTGGTGGAAGAAAGGCCAAACGTGCCAAGGTAAGGAGACTTCAACCCCACAACGAGATGAAGAGCACCATGATGCTCATTCCGCGATGGAAGCTGAGCATTATATGGACAATTTTGTTACTGTCAAGCATGGGCATAAGCAGGTAGTTTGTGAATAAGGTGATGAGTTGAGTAGTGATTTTTCAGGCGAGCAATGTTTGAAACAAAAAACTCTGGTACAGGTGGAGAGATTGGATGATCAGGTTGTTGGCTTATCTTTTCAGGAACATGGCATCCCATCCAGTAGAGTTAGGTCCATTGGTGCTCCACGGCAGTCCCAAGCGTAGTCTAGTCCGGGGATTAACCCACTCCCACTCCAAGATTGCACTAATACAGCCACTAATTCTAACTCTTATGCTTCAGTTCGGACCTGGAAGAAGCTAGCCCGCGAACCAGGTAATAAAGTTCCAAACTCTTCCCCTATAGTTGTTGAAAGAAGGCCTAGTCTTGAAGTAGTAGATATAAGGGAGGGGAAAAATGTTTGCATTGTTGATGGTAATTCTCTTAACAAAGAAAATTTGAAGGTGGTGGCTGGTTCCCAGCACCACCAAGCCCAATGAGTTGCCTAAGCTGGAACTGTCGTGGGCTTGGAAACCCACAGACAGAAGAGGAATTAGTTACATTGATACGTAACAAAGGTCCCATGCTGATTTTCTTAATGGAAACGAAGGTTGAGAAATTAGTGTTAGTCAGAATTGGTAGAAAGATTCAGTATAGTAATTGTTTTGAGGTTCCACGTCATAACACTGGGGGTAGTTTAGCCTTATTTTGGGCTGTTGATTCTAATGTAGTTGTTTAGTATTTTTCAGATAATCATATTGATGCTGTTATTGAACATGGAGTTAATGACGCCTGGCGGTTCACAGGTTTCTGCGGAGACCCTGAGACTGCCAACTGGGAAAACTCCTGGTCCATGCTTAGAAGTTAGATTACTCGTTTTACTTTTCCTTCGATGTGTATTGGTGATTTTAACGAAATCTCATATGCAGATGAGAAACAGGGTTGGCTTGATAGACCAGAAAGACAAATGCTAGGCTTTCATGATGCTCTTGATTTTTGCAAGTTGAAGGATTTGGGTTATAATGGCTGCCCATTTATGTGGTGTAACCGATGTCCTGGAAATCAGAATGTGTGGATCCGACTAGACAGAGGGGTAGCAACTATTGACTGGATCTTGAGATTCCCTTCCTCTAGAATTCATCACTTAGATGCTTTCCACTCAGATCATAAACCTATTCTTCTAAGCCCCGACTCTGAAGTTAACAGGTTTTATAAAAAAGGGCGCCCTTTCCGATTTGAAGCCATGTGGTTGAGAGACAGATCATGTGAAGAGGTGATTCGTGATTCCTGGGGAGATGGGATGACACATCCCACAGCTTAGGGTTTCAATAGCAAAGTTTTGGCTTGCCAGTCAAATCTCAAAGTATGGAACAAAAAAACTTTTGGCCATGTGAGAAATTCCCTGAAGCAAAAACTAGCAGAATTAAAATCTGAGGAGGAAAGTGGGGGTTATAGAAACAATCCTTTAAGGATCCAAGTATTAAGAGATGAAATTCAGAAATTACAAGCCAAAGAGGAGTGTATGTGGAAGCAACGATCCAGAAACAAATGGCTTAAAGAAAGGGACAGGAACACAAAATATTTCCATTGTAGAGCTAACCAAAGAAACTGGAGGAACTTGATTTCAGGGCTAGAAGATGACAATGGTTCTTGGATTGAAGATGAGACCAGTTTGGGGAAGGTGGTGGAGGGGTATTTTGAGCAAATTTTCACTAGCTCAAACCCAAGTGGTTTTGATAATATTTTGAGTGGTATTCAAAGCATTGCTGAGGCTGATTCGATTGAGCAGTTAGATGGAGATTTTCAAGTAATTGAGGTAAAAGAAGCTCTCAACCAAATGGCCCCCCTCACGGCTCCTGGCTTGGATGGTATATCCCCTATCTTTTATAAGTCTTTCTGGCACATTGTGGGGGGAAATGTGACTACTGTGGTACTTCGAGCTTTGAACTTAGGTATTGTCCCAGAATCCATAAACACTACTTTCATCACCCTCATACCTAAAATTAAAAACCCCAAGAAAGTTTCTAATTTTAGTCCCATAAACTTATGTAATGTCATTTATAAACTTATTGCTAAAGTGGTGGCTAACCAACTGAAAAAGTTTTTAGCTAATTCTGTGCCAGATTCTCAGAGTGCCTTCCTTTCAAGCCGATTGATCTCAGATAATATACTGGTGGCTTTTGAGACCCTCCATTATCTGAAGAGAAAAACACAAGGCAAGATGGGGTTTATGGCTCTTAAGTTGGATATGAGCAAAACTTATGATCGGGTGGAATGGGACTTCTTGGAGGCAGTAATGCAGCACTTGGGACTTAGGGAGAAGATAAGGAGAATTATCATGTCATGCTTGAAGTCTGTGTCCTATTCAATCCTCTTAAATGGACAGCCTGTGGGAAGTATCAAACCATCTATGGGGCTCCACCAAGGTGATCCTCTATCACCTTACCTATTTCTCATGTGTGCAATGGGATTACAAGGCTTGTTGCGAAAGGCTGAGTTAAAGGGTAGTATTAAGGGTGTAGCTATTTGTAGACATGGCCCTCGAGTGTCACACTTATTCTTTGCAGATGACAGTGTCCTCTTTTGCCATGCCACTGAGGATGAATGTCAAAGGATTTTAGATATTTTGGCTATTTATGAAAGGGGAACGGGTCAAAAAATTAATAAAGAGAAGACTAATATCTTCTTCAGTTCAAACACCATACACCAAACCCAAACTCGCATCCAACAATTATTGGGAGTCCCGGGGATCAAAAAATATGAAAAATATCTAAGTTTACCTGCATTAGTGGGGAGGGCAAAAAAAAGAAGCTTCATTTATCTTAAGGAAAGGGTGTGGAAGAAGTTACAGGGGTGGAAAGAAAAACTACTATCTGCTGCAGGTAGGGAGGTCCTTATAAAAGCTGTTATCCAAGTCATTCCAACCTATACCATGAGCTGTTTTAAGCTCCCTAAAGGGTTGATTAAAGAGCTAGAAGTCCTTATTAGAAAATTTTGATAGGGGCTACAGTGATGATTCAAGGAAGGTGCACTAGGTAAGGTGGGAGAGATTGTGTGAAGCTATAGAAGTGGGTGGCATGGGTTTCAAAGAAATTAAGAAGTTTAATGAAGCCCTCCTTGCTAAACAAGTTTAGAGAATGATGCATAACCCGGATAACCCGAATGGAGCATGCAATGACTAAAAAAAAAAAGAGAGAGAGAACAATCTTATGATACATCGTAGGTCCAAATATCACATGCTACAACTGACAGAGGAGCTGGCTGCCGCAACGAACGGGCAACTCACTCTAGCGGAATGTAACAATGTCCTCAACTATGAGGACTATCTGTCAGAATGAATGTCTATATGGTGTCTGTCTTATATCTATGGGTTAAGTTAACAATGTTAATAGTGTTAGTGTTCGATATGCAATACATGCATATTAGTGGCATCGTATTTAAGTATTATGTATTATGTCATAGGTGCAGCTGCCACAGCCAACATACAACTCACTCCGGTAGAATGTAACAATGTCCTCAACTACAAGGATTACCTGTCTAAGTGAATGCCTATGTGGCGTGTGTATGTTATGTCTATGGTTAAGTTAATAATGTTAGTAGCGTTAGTGTTCAATATACAATGCATGCATATTGGTGGCATCGTGTAAGTTATTTTAAGTTTTCTATGTTATGTCGTAGGTGCTTATTGAAAAACATCATGTGTGAAAATATTTAACTTTTATGCATTATGTGAGAATAATCTAGATTACGAATAACGTGCATGCTCCTCACAATCAATAATAAGGTTTACATAGTACAAATGCACCAACAGTGACACACATACATATAAAACATAGTTAAGCAAAATAGTTCTCCAACAAAGTCTAATTACACCATGACACGATTACTCTTCATTTGACATCTCCACGTCTGACTGATAAATGGGATCAGGAAGAAATGATTGCATGAACTATGCGTGCTCGTACCACCCTCCCTCTATTGACTCTCAAATCTCGACTTGGGTCCAATATCAATTAAGACATATCTTCATTCAATTATTTAATTCTTTTATGGGGTTCAATGCTATATAAAGTTCGTCAATCGTGTCTCTGGGCATCTGCGATGTGAGTCGCCAAGGCACTAGCAACTTAAAACCAACCAACTCATCATAAAACATTTGTTGTTCACAAAATAACCAAGCCTACTCCTGTCTCATGGTATTGTGAACGTAAGCACTATTTCGCAGATTCGGATTGATTGGATAGCTGAACTCATCTTCCAATACCCAACAACGACCCATAGCAGTGAACACATTTTGAGGCCTATAGAGTTATTGGTTGCCAGAACCAGACATTGACACTGAATACAATAACTTCAAATGATCAAGTTAACAGTGTGCATCAACTGTTGGTAAATAATGTAATGCTACATAAGATGGTACACGACAAAGACATTCATAAATTTGTGTACTATTGCATGCTAAAAATAAAATACTAACACTAACATTTGACCATAAACATTAAACGTTATTGTTAATGTCTACACATTGTGTGCAATACAAAATGTTGTTGTTAATGTCTAACCAATGATGATTATGTACAAGCCCCTATATGATTATGATCAATGATGATTATGTGCAATACAAAATGTTGCTATAGTAAAGATTTCATTCTCTTGTGTCCAATGTTTACTACAACAAATAACCAAAATCACACCAATGTACTTACTTCACACTCATTCAACCAATAAAATAAAAATTCAGTACAATATCAAATGAAAATACCATTGCCCTAAAATTCTGGTGTGAGTTTTTTACCTGAGGTGATACAAATTTCAATTGAGTACGGAAGCAGCTGTGGAACTGTGGAGCATAGTGGAATTCAGTTCAGACGGAAAGCAAAACATTCTGAATGGGAGGAGATGTGCAGCTATTATACGAGAATAACTCAATTTTAAGGAGTTCAAATATGCTTTATAACTCAATATTAAAGTAATCGAGTTGTATTAAAAGACATGAACTCGTACACCTAACACAAAGACAGGCTGAAAACAGGTTTAACAAGAGCATAACACGATATCTGAATAGTCGGTAACATAACTCGATTTTAGAATAATTGAGTTATTTAGGGATTGAAAAAAGAAAATGCCACGCTGGCTATCCAGCGTGACAGAAAGCTAAAGCTAACTCGATCATTGTATAATTGAGTTCTTCACAAAACTCGACGTTCATATTGTCGAGTTACAAAAGAAGGACATTTCCCTAATTAATTTAGGAAAAAGGGCAGAACCCTGCTTTGTTTTTGCGAAAAGGGAATTTGCCCATTTTGGCCTAGAATAATAATAATAATAATAATCTGGCCTGACTCGTTATTTTTCAAGGTCCAAAGCTTGTATAGCTCGTTTAAGGAAGTTTCAACTTCAGAGACTCACACGTAGGAAAGCTGCTCAAGCCAACGATTAGATAGCAACTCTATGGTGTTTATTTTACGTAATTCACGCCAATAGGGACCATAAGGTGAGAAGGCAGCCATTGTGTAGTTATAACCCAAGTGTTTTGCCGCTAATAGTTTTGGCCGAGAGGTCACGGCCAAGTTGTTGGTGGTCAAGCACTCCTTGACCATCTCCCAACTGGTCAACACCAAAGCAGGGTGCAATCCAAGCTCGATAGTGAAAATCAGTCCATACTTATCTGCCATAGCTCCCAAAGTTATGTGGGGAGGTTGGGTTCCTCTTAATAGAGGGAGGTGACCAATTATAGGCCATGCACCCACAGGAATTGGTGCTGTTTTGGCCAGGCCAATTGTGGACCTCCTTAGAAGATAGTACGAGAAAGAGTTATGGCTGTAAGTAGTCCAGCTATGGCTGATAAGGATGGTGAAAGAGAATCCTTTTCTTTTTTTTTTTGGTTATGATTGTAGGAGTCCTCTTGGATACCTTTTATATATATATATATACATAAAAATGATTTTTCATCATGTTTTGTGGTAAAAGTCAGTCTTTCATTTATAAGCAGATGGTCTGAGAAATTTTGTAAAAAAAGTTAGCAAGAAGAAAAGATATACAAAAAGTTTATGGATCACAATATTCTATTCTCAAGATTTTCTATCGACAACAAGATAAGGAAGAATCCTATGCCCGAAGCATGATCGTTTTTTCCTTGCGATTTTCTTCCAAGTTCTATAGTAGTCGTAAAGTTTAGATAAATTACTAATGCTCACAAATCAAATAATTCATCAAAATGCTATGTTCATAATATTCAACAAATTTTAAATGTGAGATTATTACTGGTGGTTACTATTAGGTAAAAATGTAAATTTCATTGGTAGTTTCGAATTAAAACCAATAACAATTTACTATCTAAAATTTGTTACGAAAGTGTTTTTCATTTGGTTTTATAAAAATTTGGAAGTTGTAATTTAAGTTGACCTAGAGTCCTTACTACCAATTAGGCATTGCTTTCAGTATGAGGTGGGTTCTTGTTCATAGGGATGGCAAAAAGTATCCGATCCACGAGTACCTGGTTCCACCCGACCCTAATGGGCCGGGTTTTACTTGACTCGCGAAACAATAAGGTCAAGTTTGGATTTTAAAAATAAAACCTGAAGCGGGTTCAAGTTGGGTACAAGTTTTAGTGAAACCTGCCCCGAACCCGAACTCGGACCTAACCAGTTAAAGAGCAAAATTACCAAAAACCATGAATACATATATAACCTTAGAAAACCTTAACTACTAAATCTCTAACTCTCCTCTCACTCAGCCCCCCTTTCTCTCTCTCTCTCTCGCTCTCAAGCTCTCAAATCTCAATCTCAGCAGCGCCTCTCTCTCTCTCTCTCTCTCTCTCTCTCTCTCTCTCTCTCTCTCTCTCTCTCATGCACTGCTGCCAGCCCCCCTCACAGCCTTGCTCAACCTCACGGCCTTATGGCCCCATAGCCTCATTCAACCTCATGGCTCTATTCATTCAGCCCCACGGCTATGATTTTTCTTTTTTCTTTTTTGGTTCATTTCGTCTTTCATTGTTTTTTCAATGTTTGTGTTTGTGATTTCTGTGTTTGTGTTTGTATTTTTGATTTTGAAAAGGAAAATCATAAATCTAAAATTTTTGTGTTTGTGATTTTTGTGTTTGTGTTTGTGTTTGGGTTTGGGTTTCAGTGTTTGTGTTTGTGATTTTGAAAGGGAAAATCTGAAAATTTTGTGTTTGTGAAATTTGTCTTTATGTTAGGATTTGTGTTTGTGATTGTGATTTTGAAAGGGGAAATCTAAAAATTTTGCGTTTGTGAAATCTGTGTTGTGTTTATGTTAGGATTTGTGTTTGTGTTTGTGATTTTGAAAGGGAAAATCTAAAATTTTTGTATTTATGAAATCTATGTTTGTATTTGTGTTAGAATTTATGTTTATGTTTGTGATTTTGAAAGGGAAATTCATAATTTGAAACTTGTGTTTTTTATATCTATGTTTGTGTTGTAATTTGGGGCCAGGCATGACAGGATAGGGCCCGTTGGGCTCGCAAGGCCTGATGGAGCAGGTTTGGGGTTGGAAAAAAGCCCGTTTATATAACGGGGCGGTTTCGAGTAACGGGTTTAGGCTCGCGAGGTAGGTTCAAGTATAAAGAAACTTGGCCTGAACCCAACCCGTTACCATTCCTACTTGTCCACATCCCACACAACCAATTTAAGAAACAGATGATGACAGCAATGGGGGCTTGCACTAAGACGCTGAAGCTACAAAGTCCAGATGTATGATTTTCTTTTAGGAAAAACTTGTCACATGTTTTGCATGCGTCCACTCAAGTGTGTAAATGTTAGAAACCATGACGTGGTTGTTCTTTATAGAAAATTTTCTGTAAAGTTGTGATTTCCAACTAGTCTTTGTTGGATTTAATTCCGTGCTAAATTTGATTGTAATTTCAACAATCATTTTCTTGTATTTATGTGGGTTTAATTGTAAGGAATGAATGTGAGAGATTGGTGAAGAATCAAGTTTCAAAGAAGAATCAGTGCAGTTCGCGACTAGCAGCTCGCGAGAAAGTAACCTGCGAAAGGCTACATGTGAAGCACATGACTAGAAGTTGAAGAATCATGCCAGGTTGTCAAATTCGTGAGTACTTCGTGAGAAAGGCCATCTCACGAGGTACCCCGCAAAACTCTCTGTTTGGCAAAAAGAAAAAGTGTTTTACCAAATTCTTTACCCACACTATAAATACCCTCATCACCCACGAAATGTAATGGGTGCTTTTCAGAGAAAAAACCCTAACAAAAACACTTAAGAGTTAGAGATTGTTATACCCACAATCATCTACACATTTTCTCTTGGTTTTCCTCTATGCCTACCTCTCTATCACCACATTCTTAAGAGTTTCTTAGTCCAAACACTTATCACACCAAATCTGAGTGTTGAGTCAAGTTTTGGTGCCTTTGTGAAGCATTGGAAGGAGCCATTTAGTAGCAGATGCAATCGAGCTGAATTGCGGGATCCGGAAAACTAGTGAAGACAAGACTCCGAGAAGTCCGTTGGTAGTAGGAGCTTGGAGGGCTCAAGTACAAGGGGTAGACTAGGCTTAGAAGGTCTTTGTTTATTCATGTACTCCAACTTTATTCACTAGTAGATCGATTTCAACATGGAGGGTCGCGGAAAGGTTTTTCGCCGAATTCTTCTATTTCCTCTTTGATAACACGTCTTGGTGTTATCTTGTGTTTGCATCTCTCTTCTCTACTCTTTAAGCTTTTCATTTATTATTCATCGTGGTTGAATATGGCTTAGAGTAGCATTATCGGTTTATTGTGCTTATTTACACTTATTCTGCACTTTGATAAGTTAGAGTAAAGGTAATATCGCTGCAATTTTTTAATTTGAGGTCTGAACAAGCTTGAGTGTTTTCACACTAATTTGAGCTTTCATTTTCCAAGTGTACTCGAAAAGGTCTAGATGCTCTTATTTGTCAAATAATAATAATAATAATAAGAATAATAATGGTGGAGGGTTGATTTGAATCTTGATTTTTCTTAAATAAAAAATGAGAGCATGCAATGCTATTAAATTACAAGACTCTTAACCAAAAAATATATATATATATATATATTAATTAGTTGGTAAGCAGGGGTGATTTGAATCTTGATTTTCCTTATATAAAAACGAGAGCGCGCAATAGTATTAAATTACAAGACTCTTAACCCAAAGATATTAAATTGCACAAGACTCTTAACCCCAAAAAGAGTGAATTAAGATTTTCTAGAGTTTCTAGGGTAATTTACTGTTCTTTTAATCTTGTCTTTTTTTTTTTCTTTTTTCTTTTTTAATAATGAATGGTTCGTATTAAACCATTTCATTAATCCACATTAAAAACCTTAAAATAATTATTCCAACTCAGCTTTTCAAATTGACATGTAAGATTTTATTTTTTGAAATTTATTTTAATTTGCAAAAAATCTTAGATTACAAAAACCCAAATCTGAAATCCGGATCTCACTGCTGTGCACAGCACCAAGCTTTATCTCCGATGAAAACCGAGGTCTGAAATCTAAGGATTCACGGCGCTACTCGAGATTGTATACATTGCCAAGTTTTGAGGCTATCAACATTTCATCCCATTAAGAAATTTGTGCCTCTTGTGATAAGTTTTCCTTTGTCCACCAAAAATCTTTCATTTCTTTAATTAGCTTGTCTCTTTGTTTTTAATCGGACTATACATGTGTTTCTTCCACAACTCAATATGCGTAGGTTCAGGCCAATTCCCTATTCGTTAATACTTGTGAACAAAGGAAAATAAAAACAAAATCTCATTTTGAATTTTGGTTAGTTTTTGACACCTTCCCAATATTCCCAAAAGGAGTTTGCGTTCTCCGTAAGGGTGTTAAATGGGTGGGTTTGGAGTGGACATAATTAGGTTGGGTATATAAAACCCATTCACCCTTTAAAACTCATTTAAATAATTGCTTCTAATCCAAACCCAACCCAACCCAACTATAATGGGTAAACCCCAGTCCACCCAATTACCCAATTATTAAAATTACCAAAATGCCCCTAAAGTGAAAAGGAACAAAGTACCAAAATAATATAGTTTGCATTTTTTAAATGACACATCAACATTTTAATTTTTTTAAAAAGCCACATTAGAAAATTAAAAATTAAATTCTGAATTTATAATTTTTTAAAATTTAATTAAATTAATTTTTTAAATCTTAAAATCAGATATTTGTATCTGGGTTGAGAGAGAGAGAGAGAGAGAGAGAGAGAGAGAGAGAGAGAGAGAGAGAGAGAGAGAGAGGGGCTGAGATGCTCACAATCAACGCGAGAAGCGCTGACTTTGCCTTGAAGCTCTTGTATTTCTGCAACTTCTCAAACCTCAGCAACATCCTCGCCAACCTGCTTAGGTCCGAGTCCAGAGCAGCATCGATCGCCGAAGCCAAAAACTATGCCGCTTCAATCTGCATGAGCAAGTCCAGCTCCATGAAGAGCGCATCGGAGAGAGGCTTCAGAAACGAGCTAAATGGCGGATGGTTAATTTTCATTCGTTTAGTCCAGATTTTTTATTGTTATAAACTATGCTTTATTCTTCTTCTTCTTCTTCTTCTTCTTCTTCTTCTTCTTTTTTAATTGTTTTTTATTTGTGAGTAATATTCTGTTTGGTTGGGGAGAAAATGCTGGCAAAGAGAAAGAGAATTTGTATATTTGAGTTTCAAATGTTCTCTTAAATTTCTTAAATATTTGGACTTTGTTAGGTTACCGAGAAAATCACAGGATGGTTAATTTTCATTTATTTAGTCTAGATTTTTTATTATTAAAAGCTATGTTTTATTCTTCTTTTCTTTTTTTTCTTTTTTCTTTTTTTTTAATGGAAAGGGCTAAGTTGAATTTGGGTATATTGTTTTTGGGTTAAATGGGTCTAATTGGGTTGATGCTCATTTAACTCAACTAATAATTGGGTAGGTTTGGGTTCAATTAGAGTGAGTGGGTTTGGGCGGGCAAATAAGTTTGGATTTACTTTGCCACTCCTATTTCTCCGGCATCCACTGTGCCAACACCGCTATCTGAATTTCATGTATAAGTTTTCTTTTTTTTCTTTTTTCCAAACTAAACTAAATTAAAAAAATAAAAAAAATAAAAAATAAAATCTTACATGTCAATTTGAAAAGCTGAGTTGGAATAATTATTTTAAGGTTTTTAAAGTGGATTGATGACATGTTGTGATCTGAACCATTCATTATAAAGTACAAGGAAAAGATTAAAAGAACTCCATGTGATAGAGTACTCTAGAAACTTTTTGAGATCTTAATCCAACAACACTTTTTATTTTTTTTTAAGAGAGTTTTGAGACTTTACTAGTTGAGATAGCTGAAACCCACCTTCTTATTATATGAATGCAGCCCAGTACATTAGAAACTCTAGGGGATCTTGATCCAAATATATATATATATATACATTAGTTAGTTGGAAAGTGTAGCACTTCCTCTTTTTTTTTTTTTTTTTTTTTTTTTTTTTAAAGAGAATTTCAACTTATATAGTTCGCTTTTTAAGAGACTTTATTAGTTGAACTAACTAGAACCTACTTTCCTATTATACAAATGCAGCACAAATCATCAATTAAATATAGATAAAGCATTTTACCTATTATTAATCGCCATCCAAAATTTTATACTTGTATTGAACAAATTAATAATTGAGAAGCCTTAATCAGGGGGCCACATTAACCAAAGGCATCTTAGTATCACGTCTCAGGGCAAGCAGCATGCTTCATCCACCACGATGAACAGATTGGTTCATTGAATTTAATTCAAACATGAGCCGAACTTAGTTTCATCACAAAGCTAGATTATAAGTTTAGGTTTTATTTTTTTTAGTCAAATAGGGTTGAGCTTATTCATGAGTTTTTTTTTGGAAGGATATTCTTGAGTTAATTTATTTATTTTTTACTCAAAAATTAAACTATAGTTACAAATTAATTTTTTCTACAAGAAACAAGGTGGGTTTTGTTTTTTATTTTTTATTTTTATTTTTATTTTTATTTTTATTTTTTTTTTTTTTGTAAAGCCCATATTTTATCTCTAAAGCATAAAAGTTCATCACAAAAGCCTTATTGGCAATGGCAAATAGCTGTCGAAGTTTTTTGAAAAGCCCCATTGGGGAGTGTTAGGGGGGGCGGGGGGGTTGGGGGTTTACAAATTAACAATTAAATAGAGCTTCATACACCCAAGCCTTTTCAACAATTTGGGGAGGGGCAGGGGATTCAAGTTGATTGTTTTGTCTTTTTTGAGATAGTTACAGTATGTTGCAAAGTTGAATTCATAAGTTTCTTGGCGATTCAAGCTAAGTTCGTAAGTAAAGAACCAAACAATTCCATTGAGTTACAAGGTTTGTGTTCTTATAAGTATGTTCATAAGCACGGCATTATCATGTTTATGTGTGACTAATTTGTTAGATTCTAAAAGTTTAAAATGATTGGCAAACCGCGAACACAAACTTGTCTAGATATAGATTCCTAAGTCTATAGGTATGATTAGATAATGCTCAAGATACTGCAAGTTAGAATACAAGAACAAGAAAGTTGTAGGTTCAAGAAATTCGAAACATGTCATGTTCGACCGATTGAGACTGTGGTTCGACCAATAGAGATGCATTAAACCGCGAACACAAACTTGTCTAGATATAGATTCCTAAGTCTATAGGTATGATTAGATAATGCTCAAGATACTGCAAGTTAGAATACAAGAACAAGAAAGTTGTAGGTTCAAGAAATTCGAAACATGTCATGTTCGACCGATTGAGACTGTGGTTCGACCAATAGAGATGCATTTCTATAGAATTTAATTAAAGCCCATCAACCCATTAAGTGATTACAGTTTCAAATCTAATTCTCCTAGTATTTAAAGGAAACCCTAAGGCACGTTTTAAGGTGGTTTTTTAGAGAGAGAGAGAAGAGTGCTTCTTGTGCCTTCTCTTACTCTCTAAAATCTTTTACCGGCAATATTCCTTGAAAAAACTCAAGATCCGATGTTGTAGAAGTTGCTGTCATCATTAGTCATCAAATGTGCTAGAGATTTAAACTTTCAATGGTGGTCTTGGAGTAACAAACTAGAGAGTTTGTGTTGATGATATAAATCTTTAGGGAAAAATCTATTGTAAAACTTCCATTCTATATAGTCAATTTGTGCCTTGAAGATTGTTTAGATGAAATCCTCCCTAGGTTTTTTACCTTGAAACTGGACGATTTCAATGGTTTTCTTAGGTCATCATATTGCTTGTCTTATTTACTTTTCTGCAAATAATTATATGATTATTTGTGTTTAACCTAAATATGCATAATAAACCTAAGTAACAACGTAGTTAATTAATTAGGTTAAACAATCTGAATATACAGGGGTCTAAACAAACAAATAAAATTTAATAATTTAGCCTAAATTTGGGAAGCTTATTTTTTATTTGTTAAATAGATAAATTTAATCAAGCATTTTCATACATTTTACAGAATATTTTCATATAATGTACTCACGCATCATGCACATCAACATCCACTAATTTTACTTAATGTTCAAATATTGGCCTATAAATAAAAATTGCACTATGTTAATGGGTATGTTACATTAAGTTTAAATTATTATATTAGTTTAGAATTGTAGCATTTTTTTCCAAATATAAGTATAATGTCTATATTATTGGAACTTGAGTTTAAAGTAATCTTATGAATATTTATCACTTTTATTATTTTTTAGGGCTTATAACTCTTCTTATAAAAAAAAAGGCCTTGTAACTCTTATTTCTAATGCCTATTCTGTTTATAGTTTTTAGCCCAAAACTAAATATTTTAGCCCAAATATAATGAAATTTCATACTTTATAACCTAAAAATTCAGAAAAAATAAAAAATAAAAATTTGAGCCTAAAACTAAAAAAGTGACCTACAAAAAGAATCAATATAAGTCACAATTAATCCAAAATTGACCAAATAGACTAAAGTGGACCAATTGGACACATGTAGACCAAGTGGACCGAATTGTATTGAACTAAACCAAATTGATTAAACTTTTTTTTTTTTTTTTAGAGAGAGTTTTAACCTATGACGTCCGCTCCTGATGATAGCTCTTTTTATTATCAGACCAAGACAGCAATTAATTTTTGGTGCAGGCGAGGATTGAACCACAGATCTCTTATACAACTATCAAAGACTTTACCAGTTGAGCAAATTGAAATTCACAAATTGAGTGAAGTTGACCGAAGTACTAGGTTGATGTAGCTCAAAAATAAGAGTGTAACAGTAACAAATGACTTGCTTTAACTTTTAGATATTATATAGATTCTAATGTTCGTTTGTATATTAAAACCGATTGAATTGTAGTTGAAGTTGAGTTTTCTTTTTGTCAACAATAATGAGTTTGTGTACGAGAAGTGTTCAAGCTTCTATAAGTGAGTTTCTAAATGTGTTCAAATATTAAATTTCCAACTTCCTAATAGCTAAGAAAAAAAATTCAAACGTGTAACTGCAGACTTGGATGAATGGTATCAACCCATGAAAATAAATAAATTATAAGTTGATGTAGCGTCTTGCAACTTCATTGTCTAGAGAGAACGAATTTCAACATGACAAATTTTTTTATTATTTTTATATATGATAAGATTTAAACCTATAACAGGTCATAGCTAGCAAACAAATACTCCCCAAAATGAGATAAGATTTTAACTCCAAATCACCTACTCTAATATCACAATAAATTATTAATTATCCCAAAAATTTAAATTGTTATGAAATATTAAATTTAATCATTTAACTAACATTTTAACTAATCTGTTTTAACTTGAGAATAATATTTAAGACTTTGACAGAATAGTTTTAGCTAAAGAAAACAAATATATTTATAGTGATCTATATGGAGAAAACACACAACTTTGTAGTACAACTAATAAGATCAAAGTTTTTTGTTTATTATTTTCATATTACATATGAATTGATACTATTTATCATACAATATCATTCAAGTTATGCATATGCTTAAGCCGCAAGACGAGGAGTAAGATTGACTTCCAATGGGGTGGCTTTTAGGTTGGTAAGTCCAACTTTCTCAGTCATGTCCACAGGTTCATCAGATGGAGTTGCAATTTCAAAAGTATGCAACAATGTAGCTAATGTGAGTTGTGTAACTTGTAGAGCAAATGAAATCCCAGGGCACATTCTTCTACCGCTGCCAAACGGTATCAACTCAAAATGTTGGCCCTTAACATCAACATCCTTGTGAGTTGTAAGGAATCTTTCAGGTCGAAATTCAGTCGGATCCACCCACACACTTGGGTCTTGATGGAGTTTTGGAACATTAACAAGGAGTCGTGTACCTGATGGGATGTTATAGCCAGCCAAAGTACAGTCTTCCAAAGACTCGTGTGGCACTAAGAGTGGTGCAGCAGGGTATAAACGCATTGTTTCTTTGAGGATAGCTTGGAGATACTCCAAATTTTTCACATCTGATTCCTTCACTTGCCTTTCTCTACCAACTTGGATATCTAATTCTTGTTGAGCTTTTTTTAGAGTTTCACGGTTATTGAGAAGTAAAGAAAGAGCCCAGATCAATGTTATTGTTGTGGTGTCTGTGGCCGCTAAGATAAGGCCCTGCAAAAGTAATATAATTGGATTGTAGGTAATTGATAAATAGCCTAGAGAAGTTAGGAGAGAACCCAAATTTTTCTACGTGATGCTGTAAAGTTAAAATATAGCTCAACAGAATTTCGCAGTAATAACAATTACTAAAAAAAATAATTCAAAAGTTTCAAAACGTGATCCTAACTCCACATCCACAAAGACAAGAGGGAATCAATTATTCAATTTTATTCTTTTAGGATCCAAAATGTCGTCCTAACCTTCGACAATTTTGTCTTCTTGGACCAAAGATTTTGAATGATTTATTTGAAATGTTGATCTTGGACCACAGATTTTGAATTGGACTCATCGATCATTTATCAAAGAGCTAAAGAAAAAGAAAAGAAAAAAAAAAATCCAATATTTGATTGTTTCTTTCAAATCTTGGGACGTCACATATGAGTTACCTCTTGGTCCTCTCAAAGGATTTTTTGGATACGTATTCAAATTAGCTACTACTTTGCCAAATAAAAAATAAAAAGAAAACTACATTTGTCATCGCATATCCTTCTTTCTTTCTTTTTTTTTTTTTCTTTTTTTTTTTTTTTTTTTTTTTTTTTTTTGAGATTGTCAATGCATATCTGATGTTAGAGATTGTTCACACAATCATTAATATATATATATATAGTACTAGTATAATGCTCATGCATTGCACGATTTTAATTATAACTTTTAGTATACTTTTATTAAGAAATAATAAATTAATAATCACTTGAATATAGATTATATAAATTGCATATAAATTATTATTCTTAAAAATATCAAGCAATCACACAACATATTTATATGAAAAAATTCATAAATTTAATAATTAAAACCCTATGGAAACTTAACCAAAGCTATTTCATTTGCCAAAAAAAATAAACATAGTTCTCTTCTAATCAATATAAGAATACACTATAAAAATCGTATATATAGAAAATTTTCAATTGTGAAGATGTTAGATTTCTAATCAATTTAGGAATTATAAGAGAAATAGAATTATTAGGAAAAAGATATGTATTAAAAAAATTATCACAATTAATGTTTAAAAAAAAAAAACAATATGTAAAACTCATCACTTAGGATGCATATTTATCCAAAAAACTTGGAAGTTAGGACATGGGAGAGTTCTTTTAGACATAGAATTTCAAATTATATTGAAGTTAAATTATGAGAGAAATTATTAGATGGTTTGGAATTAAAGAAACACCTATCCTATGTGAAATTCTAATCAATTATATATATATATATATATATATATATTGTTAAAATATGTTTCTATCCAAAACAAAAATTAGCGTATATTTTTTTCTAAATTTTTTTTTATCTATAATTTTAAATTTTAAATAAAATATTAATTGTCACACGATCCTAATCTAAGTAAATTAGTTATTTTATCCATATTTCTAAGTTTTTTTTTTTTTTTTAAGTGTCTTATCATTTTAAATCTAAAACAACAATATGGATTAGACCTTGTTTTTTAGTGTAGTATTTAAAAACTGAGAAGAATTAGATTACAATATGTCTATGTCGCTGCAATTTAAGATGAATTAGACCTCTTTGTTTTTAGCGTAGCATATGTTGTTGCAATTTAAGATACATTAGACTTTTTTTTTTTTTTTAATAATACCCTACATGTAAAAAAATAAGGATTACATGGATAAGATGAAGAATTTGGATTGTGATCAAATAAATATTTTTATTAATTTAGAAATTATAGGAGAACAAAAATTATACATAAATATATATACATATTTAAATCTAAAAATTAAAAAAAAAAAAAAAAAATCTACAATATGATAAAGCTGCTTGGTGCAACCACAACATCTAAACCCAACTTTTATTATATATTATATGACATATCCATTGTCCACAATTTTTTATATACATCGACACATAACATATGAATATGTAATATGTGTTTTTACGATGTACACTAATTAATGTGTGTCATGAACAGCATCTTATCCAATATTTATCAAGGTTTCTAGTAGTGTATAATTTATATGGGATTAATATGGTTATGATAAAAAATAAAAAATAAAAATAAAAAGGAAGAAAAGAAACCCTTACCAAGCATGTTGCTTTGATGATTGTATCCGCATCATAATTGGAAATTTCATCTTCGTCAGTGACAGTGGATAACAAAACATCCATAAAATCATGGTGTTCCTTCATCCCACCAAACAATTTTCTCTGCTTATGTTCTTCTAGCCATTCTCCAACCATTTGATCCAATTCTTTGGCTGTCTTCTTCATAGCTTTCTCATACCCTCCCATGTCCAACCACCTTAGATAAGGTAGTGCATCTGATACCACAATTGTCCCAGTCAAATCGAAAAACACCCTCAACGCCTTTCGACATTGATCATTTCCTTCATTCTCATACTTGGTTGTAGCCTTACCAAATCGCTTCCCTACAACCATCCTAGATACCACATTTAGTGTTGTGTACCCAAACCATCTTTCCATTTCCACAAACACCATGTTTTTCTTGCCCAATAGCTCAAATATCTCTTTAATAGAATCATTTACCTCGGCCTCTCTAATGTGTTTGAGCATCTCAAGGCGGTGGGTTGAGAGGACTTATAACACGGCCATCTTTCGCACTTGGCGCCAATAGGGACCGTAAGGGCTAAACCCAAACATGGCATAGTTGTAGCCCAATAGTTCTAGAGCTAGAGCTTTTGGACGATTGGCAAAGGCTTTGTCATTAGTGGTAAAACATTCTTTAACTATCTCCCAACTGCTTACTACTAGAGTTTGATGCACACCTAACCAGATAGTGAAGATTGGTCCATACTTGTCAGCCATGTTACCCAAGGTAATATGGGGTGGTTGTGACCCTACTAGTAGGTGGAGGTGGCCAATCAAAGGCCATGCACTGCTAGCTTCTGGTGGAACTTTCCTTCTACTATCAGATTTTTGAACTCTTCTTGATATCCATAAGTATGAAAGAAAGAAGAGAAATAGGAAAAAGGTGAAAATGCTAGCTATAGAACTCATAGAAGATAGAAGTTGTGAAGGAATATTGGAAGAGAAGGAAGAGCATATGTTTGCTATTTATGGTCCCTTGGCTGCAGCAAATGGGGTTTTTATAACGTGGAATTTCTTATTTCTTTAACATTTGTTTAGGTACACATCAACCTCAGTGGAATTTAGTGTAATGTGACATATACCATCACCATTTGAGTGAAGCTTAATTTATGCATTGTGTTTAGTTTACACGCGCTAGTGTTTAGTTTATAAAACACTAATGTTTACCCTTAATTTATTATGACAAACTATGCTTGCGTTTGGATTTGGCTGAAAGCCAGGGCGTCTACGCCTGGCATTTTTCTTTTTCTTTTTTTCTTTATTTTTGGACATGCATTTGAGAGGTAAAACGGCTATTGTTCATATACTGTTCATGAATAGTAGCTACAACGTTGGACTTTTCAGCATATCAGTGGATCCTGTGAACGGCTACTGTTCATACACTGTTCATGAACAGTAACTGTAATGTTGAACTTTTCAGCATATCAGTGGGTCCCGTGCACTGTTCACGGCACCCACAAATTTCACTTTTTAGCAATTTTTTCATTAAAAATGAGCCTCACGGTACTATTCACACATTTAAAAATTATTTTGCTACAATTTTTTTCAGTTTTCAATTTTCAGTTTTTAGTTGTATCCAAACAGACCATAACTCAAAAGTTAAAATCCTCAACCAGCAATTTGAGAGTTAAGAGTTAGGAGAGTGGCTTTGTTTAGCTGTGTGCAATAGCTCTAGCCTCTGACTACTGCTTAACCATTGAAGGTTTTTTTTTTTTTTTTTTGTTTTGGTTGTTAATACCTATCATACCAGCTAGTATGATGGGAATAATTTGATCGTATCGGTCAATCAAACGATACAAAAACTCCCTTAATCATACCGGTAAAAATACCAGTGTGTATCGCATTATACTAGCATATCAGCGAAAATGGGCCATTTTGGATGGAAAGTGGAAATCGGTTAGTACAGAGAGTTGATTATCTGTTGCTCACATGGCCACCACTTGGCTGGTCTTTAACACTAAGTCTTCGATCTATACCCCTACCTTGTCGCCTTCTTCTTCTCTCTTCTTTCTTCCTTCTGCTCTCTGCTTTGCTTTCTTATCTTGTCCCCCCGAATTATTCTTTTTATTTTTGTTCATTTTGTCGTGTGGCTGCTTTTGTTTAATTAAATTAATGTGCTAGGCTGTGTCCTACTCGTTTACATGTTAAATGTTTAAATTTATTATTTCAACTTTTGAGTTAATTGATAATCTATTGCATCTGAAATCATAGTAGGTGAGCTGGAGTTAGAATCTTGCCTCTTCTTGGGGAAGCATTTGTTTGCTAGCAACGTAGAATCTTGCCCCTTCTTGGGGAAGTATTTGTTTGCTAGCAACGTCTTGTTACAGGTTTAATAAATTTGTTAATGAGTCAAACCATATATAGAATCTGTTAAAGCTTATAATTAAAAGCCCAAATCTCTCTAGTAGCGTGCAAAAGACTTCATCCCAATAATTGTAGTTGCTCAGCCATGATGTACTAAATTATAATTATAATAATAATAATAATAATAAACACAAACAAAAACTCTTTTAATATTTATTTTTTTTATGACAGATAGCACACAATATTAAAACTTTTTGAGTAAGTCTAGTACCACAACTATTTTCATAATTTTGTCATAACTTGTCCACAAAATAATTTGCGAGTGATAGAATTGTAGACCTTCATAAGCTTTTTTTTTTTTTTTTTTTTTTTCACCACTTATAACTCACCACGTAGGCAAGTTGTGGCCAAAATTGTTGAACTTTTCTTGATACCCATAAGACCCATAAGTATAAAAGTAAGAAAAATAGGAAAAAGGCAAAAATGCTAGCGATAGAACTCATAGAAGATAGAAGCTGTAAAGGAATATGAAATATTCTAATAGAAGGAAGAGTGTAAGTTTGCAATTTATAGCCCCTTGATTGTGGCAGAGGGGTTTTTATAATGTGACATTTCCTAGTTCTTAAACAAGTATTTAGGCACACACTAACCTCACGCACAATTGAGTGTGATGTGACATATGCCATCTCCATTTGAGTGAGGCTTTATTTATGAGAAATGTTAGAATCACATAAAATTGGGATGTGTTTAGTTCACACATACCAATGTTTAGTTTATTAAAATACTGATGTTTACCCTATATTTATTATGATGAACTATAACTCAAAACTTGCAATGTTGTCATTAATTGGAAATGAAAACCATGAAGGTAAGAGAACATAGACGAGTATTACATACTATATAATAAAAATAAAAAATTGATCCTAAAACTGTGGATGCCTTAATTTATGCCTCCATTGTGGATGCCCCAATTACATACTATATATGCCTCAATTTATTAATATTTATTAAAAACTTTAATAAATTACGTAATTTTCTTATAATTTGTAATAGTTTCTAAACTTTGAGTTTTAAAATTATATACTATATAATAAGAGTTGGGTTCTAAAAACCATTATTGACTCAAGTTTCAACATTCTCCCTTTGCCAGGCAGGTTAAACTTATTAAAGAAATAAATTACATAATTTTCTTATAGTTTAGGTTAGCTTCAAATTAAACTATAAATTTTTTTTAAATTATCATCTACTATACAATAAAAGTTAAATCATAAAACTTGTGATTATGTCATGTGGCTATATTCTCTCAACTCCAATTGGCTAACCTTTATTAGACTTTGCTAAATTATATAATTTCCATATAGGTTGCAGTAGTTTCAAATTAAACCTTAAGTTTTATAATTTTTAATTAAAATTATTGATTATATACTATATAATAAAAATTTGGTCCTAAAAGCCATGGTTTAGCCAAGTAATTTTTCCTAACCTTATTAAATTCTTTTGTAAATTACAAAACTTCATTATAGTTTCCGCAGGTTAGTTTCATTATTTCAAATTAAACCCTACAGTCTAAAATTTTCTAATCAAAACCATTAAAATTTTAAATAAATTCAATTCATGCTCTAGATGAGATATTGTTACTTAAAAGTAATAAAAATTCACACAAATTGTGACTAAAATCTAAACAAAAAATAAAATCAATAAGTCAAAAAAAAAAAAAAAAAATAGAAGACCCCTTGTGCACTATAATTATGAATAATACATTTAGTTATTTTTTTCAAAGCAATCATAATAAAATTAATATTATATGAACTCATGTGCAAATTGATGCATCAAATAGACACCCTCACCCCCCCCCCCCCCCCCTTTTTTTTTTTCCTTAGAATCTCCTTACTTCGTGTGATGTATTAGAAGTATATTGAACTAGTTAAAAACTTGGTCCAACAAGGTTTGTATCCACTCTATTATTTTTATTTTTATTTTTTTAAAATTATCATAACATTCTTGATTAAATCGTGTATCATATCACACCAGTATAATACTAATGTGAAATGACAGCCCGAATTCAGGGATTATGGTGGGAAAATAGTAGAGAAAGTGGGCACATTACAGTCACAAAGATTAGACTTAATTGGCAAAAAAGATGAGACATATTGATTATGGTGGGAAAATAGTAGAGAAAGTGGGCACATTACAGTCACAAAGATTAGACTTAATTGGCAAAAAAGATGAGACATAATGATTATGGTGGGAAAATAGTAGAGAAAGTGGGCACATTACAGTCACAAAGTCACAAATATTAGACTTGGCTAAAAAGTTGAGACATATTGACATAGATAGATGTTGCATTTTTTTTTTTTTTTTTTGATGGATTAGGCTGTTGCATTTTGCATAAAATGACAATTTTTACTACATTTGTTTACTTACTGGGTTGGGGCCTAGGGGAATCCATGAGCGAGCACAATTTATCGAATAAAGTTTGAAGCATGTGAAGCTTCAGTAAATTATTGTCTTAATTTTATTTATCATGTCATCAGTCACAATATAATTACTGATTTAAGAGCAAGTAAGTCAATTTCGTACTGTACCGACCAGTATATACCGTTCTGACCAGTACACCGATACAAGCACACTCCTTGTTTCGTACCGGAAAAAATACCGGCCGTACTGGCGAAATCCGGCTGTTTCGGCCGGTAAAGATGTTTCGGACTGGTACAAACAAGAAGAAAAAAGAAAAAGAAAAGGAAGAAGAAGATGAGAAAAAGTGAGAAAGGGAGAGAAAGAGGTACAGCAAGTGAAGGCTGAAGCTGTGAGAGAGAAATAATTTGTTGCTTTACTCTGTGTTTGAAAAACTGGGGAAGACATCCAGCTGCTTCTTCTTCTTTCTTCTTCTTATTTTTCTTCTTCTTCTTCAATTTTAACCGAGACTAAACTCTCTTTTGTGCTTTTTGTTTTAGCTTTGTGTGTGTGGCTCTTGTTTAATTGGTTTGTGTGAGTTTTAGTTGTGTGTGTAGCTCTTGTTTAGTTGTTTTATGTGAGTTCTGACACACCCACGTGAACTCTTTTTTTCTTTGGAGAGAAAAAGTAAGGAACCACGTGAACTCTAATGAGTTCAAATTTCCAAAATAGCTTGACTTCTAGGCTGGCACACCCACGTGAACTCTAATGAGTTCAAATTTCCAATATAGTTTGACTTTTAGGCACACCCACGTGAACTCTAATGAGTTCAAATTTCCAATATAGTTTGACTTTTAGGCTGGCTGCCACTCACATTTAGTAAGCAATTTTATATATATATTTTTTAAATAATTAATATCATCTTTTTATCTTTTTATTACTATTACAATATAGTATGTCAACTTACATTATTGGGTTGATATTTGAGCAAAATTAATTATATTAAAAATAAGCAATTAATTTAGAGAAATATGCTATTATAAATTTAAGGATTCTTATATAGATTTATAAATAATTTTAAATGAATAATCAAGTATGTATATATATATATATATATATAAAATAATAGCGATAAATCCAAAACAGTACACCGGTATTGACCGGTACCCGAAATATATCGTACTGCTGGCCAAACCAGTACAGCATCCGATACAGTATTGACTCCCTTGTTTAACAGTTGAATTATCGTGCTTTTGCATGGTTTTAGTCAAGAACTTATGCCATATGCAATTTTATTTAAAAACAATAAACAACTCAATTATTATTATTATATAATTTTATAGATCATGTTAACAGGTGCTCTTAGGGTTTTTTTTTTTTTTTTTGGTAAGGAATCCCTTAGGGTAATTATTAATAAACTATTTTAGAAAAAATGTTGACACCACTTTTATAAAAAAAAAAAATATGAAAAGATGTCAAAATAATTAATTGTTTTATATGTTAAAAACATTTTTCAATGGAACCTAGTATGTCATTGATACAAAATTTATAATAATTATCATTTATGAATAAAAATTATATCATAAATCTTATATTTGTTTAGTAGTGTAAGGACACAATTTGAGTCCCTTTCCCAAATGATGGATGAACTTAGGTCCAAAAAGCCCAATACAATGAATTTGTAAAGAGTGGGTTGGAAAAACTGGGCTTTAATGAATCAGACAACAAGTAAAGTGGATCCTGATGACAAGAAAATGAAGATAGACTGGTTTAATCTAAAGGAAATCGTCATTGGCACAGTCCGAGGAGATCAGCTCTTGTATGTTTCTCTCAAGTTTGATTACAAGTTCAATTTTTGATTGCTACAGTGTTTTTCTCTTAACTTCTCGATCCCCTCCCCTCAGGGTTTTCTTTCTATTTTATACTATCTTCCTCCTTCATCTTTACCCTCCACGTGTAGACTAGATTACTGGTGTTGATCCTTGTCCTATCAACACCTTCTTGAAGTCTTTAAGGAGTAGCTGTAAGGCTGAAAGATATTGTTCAGGTATCACTTCTTCATTAATGCAGCCAGAGAGTTAGCTGCAGAGCATTTAGTACGGTGGTAGCAACTTTTCCTTTAGATATTTCATGGTCTCCCTTTGTCTTGTTCCTTCTGGATACTTATCCTCATCAGTGGAATCGTCTGGAATGTTACTCTTGATGTCAAACCACATCTTCTGACCTCGGCTTTGCCTAGCCAAAGAAGCATTCATCCTCGCACTTCCCTTGGAACATAACACCTAAATCCCTTCCTTTATTTATCAATGTTGACCTCTATCCCATGTCTACCCATCCTCAAACTTATGAGGCGTCCTCAGACTGGGCCCTAGCCCAATACATTCTATTGGGCCTAATATCCCTACAATAGCCTCTCGAAATTCTCCTCTTTTGCTCCTTGAGCAAAAAGGAGGATTTCGATATCACCATAACCATTCTGCTCTTATCATATATCATTCTTGATTACACAGATGCCTATTTAACTGTCCAAGGCCCGTTCTTGACACTTCGGCATACAAGACATGCCCTCATTAAATTTTTACGTCTTTATGTTACACACGTTCTACAGGGCGGTGCAGATCCAATAGCTGAGGATTTTGCTGGAATTCGAAAGGGAATTTTCCCACCTATAACTTTCTTTTTGATATAAATACTACCCAAATCAATCATTCATCTCACTTTAGCATTCATACGTTGAACCTTTGCACCCATACCAAGAGCTTGTCCGAGGAGAGTTTCCCATTTCACGTAAGCCTTCATAAATCCTTTTATTTATCTTTCCTCTACTTTTCTTTTCTGTCTTTTTCTCCTCGTCTCTTCTTCCTTCTCTTTATCTTCTTAGTATCTCTAAACCTCTCTTAGAAATGGGTAGATTCGCTTATTTGGTAGACTCCTCGGAAAAGATGGAGAATTTTAGGGCTCAATATAGGATTCCACAAGGAGTGTCAATTAGGTATTGTAAGGAAGGGGAGTGGCATGAAAGAAGGCAAGAGGGAGAGGTGGTAATCTCGATGATTGCCTTTGTAGAGGGAGGGATGAGAATCCCTATAGGCACCGTCACTAGGGATTACCTTAGGGCTCACAGGTTAGCTCCCACCCAATGTGCCCCAAACATGTTTAGGATTTTGGGGAGTATAGATGCCCTTAATGAGAAAATGGGCTTAAGGGCAAAGGTATTACCTAAAGTCTAGGTACCCTGAGGTTAGGCACATCCAATGCCGTCCCGATTCCAACAAAGGCCTAAACAAAGATTTCCTGATCGTTTCAAGGGAGTGGCACGATGGCCTTTCTTGCCCGACGAGAGAGGGGACACCAAGTAGGGCTTTAGGTCTAGGTTGATCATTTCAAAATCATCTCCTTCACCTTTTCTTTTGTTTGTATATGTATATGAGTTTTCCTTTAACTTGCTCTGTTTTTTTGCTAATGATGTTTTCCTGCTTTTTCCTAATGGTTTTGCAGATAAAAACCATGTTGTACCCAATTTCAACCTCGTCAATCAGCCGAGCCTAGACAAAATACTAAAGGCCAAGGTGTTCATCCATAGTGACGATCAACTCAGAGCAGCACACCTCATCCTCGGCTACACCCCCATCTCCATAAGCTAGCAAGCGTTAAAGTGCATCATTAAGGCAAAGGACCCTCATCTACATCGGATAAGCGTTGTAGCTCCAGGTTTCCTCACCACCAATCCTATCCCAAAAGGCACGCTCACCAGCAATCCTATACCAAAAGGCATACCAAAGGTAGCCCTGCCCCCACAGTATACAACCAAAGAGGCCTCTCCTTCTCATCCTGCCATCTCGAAGGGAGAAAAAGAAAAAGAAGAAGAAGTAGTTGAAGTATCTGACTCTGAGGACGAGTTCAATGTCTTTAATCGATCCTTGTCCCTAAAAACCTCAACCGGTGACCTTGGCCATCCTTCCTTAGCCCAATCCAGCCAAAACCAAGAAGTTATTTCCATACCAAACGATATGGGAATCCAACGTGAGCCAAAGTCCACACTACAAGAATTACTGGAGTCCCAACCACAGGGAAACATGCCTAGGAAGGTAGCCCAAACTAGGCTTCCCACCCTTCCACTCGCCCAGTCCCTCCGTCTTGAACATACCGACTTTAAAAGAAAATGGAGCAGAAGAGCAAGGAGGTGGTGGAAGGAGGAAAAACCCACCCCTCCCAAGAGGACGAGGCCCAAAAAGGGGCCAAACAAGCTAGGGTGGGGCAAAAGGGCCCTAACCAAATAAGTGATTCCCAGGTTGCACCTCCATCTTGGACCCCCACTCAAATGCTAGATAGGGCTCCTCTACCCGCTAATGCCTCCATCAGGGATTTCTAAGGAGGGAAGGCTGACTATGTGGCCAACATGGTGGAGCAAGCACTGCTACTCTCTGAAGACATGGCCGACCTAAGGTCCCTGAGGAAGCACGAGATCTTCCTTAGTCTGAAAATGGACCTCGCGATGGTAAGTCTTTCAATTCGACCTATTTTCTTTTCTTTTTCTTTTTCTTTTTAACAAGTTTCCTCCCCTTTCTTCCCTTTACTATTTCCCTCTATTCACTTTTACCATGTTTCTTTCCTCAGTAAACCGTTCAAGCCGCATTCCAGGTAGAGGAGGTATCAAATTTTGCCACCGCTAGATGAAGGAAAAAGAAGGGAGGCACAATGCTGCTGTGGAGGCCTTCAATCTGGCTGAAAAAAGAATAAGTGAAATGAAGAATAAACTATCTGAGGTACAGAGGGACAAAAAGAATGCAGAGGCCACCTTGGACAGCGTGGAAAGGCAGGCTGAAAGTCAGTGGGTGCTCCTTCGTCAAGTTGAGGATCAGCTGGCCCTCCAAAGGATAGATCACTGCCTTAAAGAAGAAATTGGAGGAGGCCGAGAAGGCAAGGGACCAAGCCAAGCAAGAATGCTATGATGTGGGGGTAGTAGAGATCGAAAAGGCCTTCAAGGCTGAGGTCTCCAGGATATGTAGAAACTACTGCCTCCAAGTGTAGAATGAGGCCCTTTACCAGGCTGGGGTTGAGGTCTTTTCTACACTTAAGAGAGCAGAGAGTGTATATTACCCTCCTGCTATCCGCACACTAGGCTCAGCTAGTTCCAAGGCTGATACCTCCTCCGAGGTGGTAGAACTTGGGAAGGGCAGCCTGGCCAAGGCCCCTCCTGCCTTTGGCAACCTGTCTGAGGAGCCTCAATAGTAAGGGGTTGCTGAAAAAGAAGCTGATGCTAACAAGGGAATGACCCCTGATGCCACCAAGCCCCCAGCTGTTCCTTAAGATCCACCTAAAGAGAAAGAGGTGCCCTCTACAATGGAGATAGTTCTAGCAACTCTCCCCTTGCTTGCCCAGGGTGACCTCAAAAGCAAAGACTCAGGATCTTTAGAGGCAGCACTCTCCCAAACTACCAAGAGTCTACCAAAAGAGAAAATTGTAATAAAGAAGAAGTAGTTTAGAGTAATAGTTTTTAGTTATTTTTTTTTATTATTATTTTTTTCCAAAACTTGTAATTCAGTTTGATCTTTTGTAAGTAACTGGCCTTTTTCTAAGGCTAAGATCAATGATAATTATGAGTTTTTCCTTCATGTTTGTGATATTGATATTGATCTTACCATAGTTTTTGTTTTATTTAACACTTAACTGACATGGAAATTAGATATAACTCCATTTAGTTATCTGCATAAGTGATAGCACAGTTATTGCATCCCACATGATTAGTAATAGAATAAGTTAAACTTCCTAAGTCCATAATCCCAGCAAGGTGTAATCTTAATCTCAAAAACATACATAACTGCAGAGCATCTGTTCACATCAGGCTCCACTTAGTTTTCCATTTATTAGTAAGTGTAAGGAATTGGGGATGATAATCAATGTTCAAATTGGATCATGAGTATACTTTCAATGTTCAATGTTCACATCACTTTCAAAGTATGTTCACATCACTTTCAAATGCTTTAAGTGATGCTCATGAGTATTCATTTGATCATGTTATTATAACAAAGATTTTTGCCACTTAACATGGCCAGTTCTACTTGATACTTAGATAAATAATAGTAAATATGAACTTGCCCAATGTACGTGGCCTGAGGAACCAAGTATAATTAGGGTTCTGCTTAACACTTAGAAAAATATCTTAAAATATCAATTTACCCAAGGTATGTGGTCCGAGGAGTCAGGCATGACCAAAGTTCTATTTGATATTTAGGAAAATAGCTTAAAATATCAATTTACCCAAGGTATGTGGTCCAAGGAGCCAGGCATGACTAAGGTTCTATTTGATACTTAGAAAAATAACTTAAAGTATCAATTTACCCAATGTATGTGGTTTGGGGAGCCAGGCATGACCAAGGTTCTATTTGATACTTAGAAAAACGATATGAAACATTAATTTATCCAAAGTAGGTGGCCTAAAGGACCAAACATAACTGAGGTTCTGTTTAACACTTAGAAAAATAGCTTAAAATACCAATTTACCCAAGGTATATGGTCCGAGAAGCCAAGCATGACTAAGGTTCTGTTTGATACTTGGGAAAATGACTTAGAATATCAAAATACCCAAGGTATGTGGTCTGAGAAGTTAGGCATAACCAAGGTTCTGTTTGATATCCAAACAAATAGTAGAACGCATGACACATAACATAATAAACCCAAATGTGGTAAAAAAACTTTCATTAATAATAATACCTTCTCAGGTTGTTTACATTCCAAAGGCATGGTACAACCTTTTCCTTTAGATCTTCAAGATAATATGCACCTATTCCAGCTACTGATGTGATTGATATGGCCCTTCCCAGTTGGACCCTAACTTTCCCCAAGATGGGTTTTTGGTAGTACCTAAAACCTTTCTTAATACCAGGTCCCCATGACCTAGTGGCCTTAACCTTACATTTGAGTCATACCCTTACTTGAGCTTGTATTGATAGTACACCAGTTGAACCATAGAATTTTCTCTTCGATCTTCAATTAAATCTAAACTCTTCTCCAATAACCCATCATTGTTGTTTGGGGTAAAAGAGCTTGTCCTTAATGTTAGGAATCCTGTCACCGAAGGAATCAGAGCCTCAGCCCCATAAGTCATTGACAAGGGCATCTCCCTAGTGGACCTACGAGGTGTAGTCCAATATGTCCAAAGGACATGTGGCAACTCTTCTACCCATTCCCCTTGTGGATATATAGGGTGGAATATCTATTTGTTATGCCCAAGTCACAACAATGCCTCATGAAAGCTTTGTTATCAAACTAAAGACTATTGTCCGAGATGAGTGTACGAGGGATCCCAAACCGAGTGACAATATTTTTCCAAATAAATCTCTTGGCATCCATATCTCTGATATTTGCTAGTGGTTCAACTTCAACTCATTTGATGAAGTAATCCATGCTAACCAACAACCATCTCTTATTCCCTACTGCCTTAGGGAAGGGCTCTACAATATTCAAACCCCATTAAGCAAAAGGCCAAGGGCTAGATAGAGGGTTAAGGACACCTTTTGGTTGGTGAATGTTTGGGGCAAATCTTTGGCACTGGTCGCGTTTCTTCACATACTTTTGTGATTCCCTCTGCATATTTGGCCACCAATATCCTTGAGTGAGAGCCTTGTGAGACAAAGATCTGCCCCCTGTATGGCTTTCATAAATCCTTTCATGTAATTCTTATAGGAGTAGTTCAACTGCTTCAGGGTATATGCATAGTAGATATAGTCCAAAAAAAGAATGCTTGTACAATTTTTGGTCCTCGGAAAACCAAAACTGAGGAGCCTTTCTCCGTACCTTGTCGGGCTGAAACTTCCCCTCAGGCAAGATGTCATCTTTAAGGAATAGTACAATAGAATCCATCCAACTAGGTCCCACTCGGACTTGATGAATATGGACCATCCTTCTCCTTATTTTGATAGGTTTACACAAGTCTTCCACAAGGATACCCGAGGTAAATCTTGTGCTAAGCAAGTGGCAAGCATGATAAGAGAGTCAGCATGTGTATTTTTGCTTCTAGGAATCTATAATAAAGTGAAAGACTCAAAACCCAATTGCAAGTGTCTAACCTGATTCATGTATTCCTGCATTCTCGGACCTTTGGCTTCTAACTCTCCCTTTACCTGGCCTACCACCAACCTCGAATCTGAAAACATCTACTGTTCTTCCTCCCATTTTTTGAACCATAGTCATCCCTACCAATAGGGCTTCATGCTTAGTTTCATTATTTGTGGCCGAGAAACCCAACCTCAAGGATTTTTCAATAATGATCTTCTTAGGAGAAGTTATGACTAGCCCCACTCTAGATCCTCTTTGGTTTGCTATACCATTAATGTACACTCTCTAAAATAAAGGTTCTTGCAAAAAGACCATGCCAGGTGATTTTTCATCCATGCTCTGCTTCTAAGCTTCTTCTTCTAACGGGGATTTAGCAAACTCGGCTATCAAGTTTGCAAAAACTTGACCCTTGACAGAGGTACGGTGCATATACTTGATATCAAAAGCCCCTAAGATCGTACTCCACTTGGCAATCCTCCCTGTGTAATCAGCACTCCGAAGTAGAGTTTTGAGCGAAAGTTAGGTTAGGACAACAACTGTGTGGGATTGGAAATAGTGGGAGAGCTTATGCGTAGCATGAACCACTGCCAGAATGATATTTTCCAGTGGCAAGTAACGCACCTCGGCCTCATGCAATAACTTGCTCACATAATAAATTGGCCTCTGCACACCACTATCGACCTATATCAGCACCAGGATCATTGCATGAGAGGCCACAGCGATGTAAGCAAACAAAATCTCATCCATCTTGAGCCTGGACATAATAGGTGGCCGAGAAAGGTATTCCTTCAACTATTTGAAGGCTAGGACACACTCCTCAATCCATTCAAATTCCTTTTATTTGTTCAACAATTGGAAGAAAGGTTTACACCTACCTGCTGACTGAGAAATGAATTGGTTTAGGGCAGTAGTCATCCCTGTCAACTTTTGGACCTCTTTGGGATTCCAAGGTAGCCGTAAACTATTAATTGCTCTAATTTGGTCAAGATTGACTTCAATTCCGCGGTGAGTGATCATGTACCCCAGAAACTTTCCTGAAACAATACCAAAAGAGCATTTAGAAGCATTAAGGCGTAAATTTTGTTTCCTCAATATCTCAAAGATATTTCTAAGGTCATTAACATGCTCAGACTCTAACTTACTTTTAACCACCATAACATCAATATAAATCTCAATGTTTTTTCCTAGCTGTGACTCAAACATCCTGGTCATCATCCTCTGATATGTAGATCTAGCATTCTTTAAGCCAAAAGGCATCACCTTGTAATGGTAATTCCCAATAAAAGTAACAAAATTTGTCTTCTCCTGATCATCCAAAGCCAAAGGTATTTGGTAGTATCCTTGAAAAGCATCCAAAAAGATCATCTGAGGATGGCTTACAATTACATCCACTAGTTGGTCTATCTGAGGCATGGGGAAAAGATCTTTTAGGCAAGCCTTATTCAAATCTATGAAGTCCACACATACTCACCAGTTTTCACTCTTTTTCTTCACAACCATAGTATTGGTTAGCCAGTCGGGGTAGAACACTTCCTTAATATCCCCAGCTTGCTTAAGCTTGTTCACCTCCTCCTTAACTGCATCAGAATGCTCTTTAGATAAACGCCGAGGTGGTTGCTTTCTAGGGAGGACAACCAAGTTGACGTTTAGATGATGGAAAATGAAGCCTGGGTCGACCCCCAGGGATTCATAAGCATTCCACGTGAACACATCATTGTTCCTCCTAAGAAACATGACCAGCTCTTCCTTCTCCCAAGGCAGCTGTTGAGCTCTGACCTAAAAAAATTCTCCAGATCACCATCTATAATGATTTCCTCTAACTTCTCGCACCTTACTCCTTCTGATTCAGCATCCACAGATAACACTGAGATCCTTAATTGCTATGAATTCCCCTCAGCAAAGGCCGAGCTCAACTCTAGGCTAATGCATAATTGCAGCCACCAAGCACTACCTAGCCACAAACTGGCTCCCAACTAGCTCTTCAATTTGGTCCCTAGATGAATACTTCACCTTTAAATGTAGGGTGGAAGAAACAGCTCCTAAGGTATAAAGCCAAGGTCTTGCCATAATGGCAGTGTAGAGAGAGTAAGCATTCATCACGATGAAGTCAACCTCCACCACTTTCGACCTTGCTTGTACCAGTAACCTGATCTGACCCCTTAGAATGACAACTCTCCCATAAAAGCCTACCAAAGCTAAATTGTAATGTGTTAAATACTCAGGTCTCAAATTTAGCACCTTGTACAGATCAGGGTACATGATCTCAACACCGCTGCCTTGATCTATCAATACCCTCTTCACATCATAGCCTCCTATTCTGAGGGTAACCACTAGAGCATCGTCATTCAGCTACATGGTGCCTACTTTGTCCTCATCAGAGAAACTCAACGCTGGACGAATCTCTACCCTAGCTCTCTTCAACTCAGGGTTGGCGTCCTCAGCAGATGGCTTAACAACAGAAATCACCATGGAAGGGTGAGAACCAATTCTTCCTAGCACAACGAGAATAACACTGATTGTGTCCAAGGTGGCCTTAAAAAATTATTCCCCTGAGCCCCTGACCCAGTTTGGCTTCCCTGCCCGTTGGGCTGATATAAGAACTATTTTAACTTTCCATTTCTAACCAGTTGCTCTAGATGATTCCATAGAGTTCTAGAGTCCTTAGTGGTATGCCCCTATTCCTGATGACACTGGCAATGAAGACTTTGATTGCACCTCAGGGGGTCTCCTCCCATCTTGTTTGGCCATTTGAAGTATAGCTTATTCTTGATCTCTAGCTTCTCTAAGACTTGATGTACTAGCTCCTGGAACACCATGTTAACCACCTGAGAAGCTGCAGACCCAGATTGCCCAGCAAAATCCCTTCGGGGTCTATTACTATTGTATCTGTCCGACCTGAAATCCCTCTTGTCCTAAGGGATAACCTTAGCCTTTCCTTTCCTTTGCTACTGATCTTACTCAACTCGTTTGTATTTATCGATAAATCTGGTTAAGCACTCTACTTATTGCATCATTTCCCAAGCCTTTGGAAGATGAGCTCCTGTTTCTACGCTCATACTAGTAGTCCTCATCATGCGAGAAAGACTCACTGAGGGGAGTCCTCAACCTGGACCTGCAACTGCCATCTCCTTCCTTACTAGAAGAAGAAACAGACCTTGAGGGAGTTTTCCTTTGTCGCTCACGGTGCAACTTCCTTTGCAGATGATCAATCTCCAGCTGCATGTTTCTAGCATTCTCTTCATGAGAGACGTGGCTCCCACCCCGAGATTGGCTCCTACCAGTATGGGTAGTGTGCACACTTCCTTCCTGATCCCTTCTTTGTTCAAGATTATGAAAGTAATCTTGATGCTAAGATCCCATAAATTCTACTTGGTTCGGACCTGAACCTACTATAGTTAAACGTTAGACTCACTATAACACTAGAAATTTCCCACAAATGGTGCCAATTGTAAGGATGCAATTTGAGTCCCTTACCTAAAGGATGGATGAACTTAGGCCCAAAAAGTCCCAATACAATGAATTTGTAGAGAGTGGGTTGGAAAAACTAGGTTTTAATGAATCAGACAACAAGTAAAGTTGATCCTGATGACAAGAAAATGAAGATAAACTGCTTTAATCTAAAGGAAATCATCTTCGGCACAGTTCGAGGAGATCAGTTCTTGTATATTTCTCTCAAGTTTGATTACAAGTTCAATTCTTGTTTGCTACAGTGTTTTTCTTTTAATTTCTCAATCCCCTCCCCTTAGGGTCTTTTTTTTTTATATTATTTTTCTCCTTCATCTTTACCCTCCACGTGTAGATTAGATTGCTGGTGTTAATCCTTGTCCCATCAACACCTTCTTGAAATCTTTGAGGAGTAGCTATAAGGCTGAAAGATACTGTTCAAGTATCACTTCTTCATTAATGCGGCCAAAGAGTTAGTTGTAGAGCATTTAATGCGATGATAGCAACTTTCCCTTTAGATATTTCATGGCCTCCCTTTGTTTTGTTCCTTCTGGATACTTATCCTCATCAGTTGAATCGTTTGGAGCGTCGCTCTTAATGTCAGACCACATCTTCCGACCTCAGCTTTGCCTAGCCGAGGAAGCATTCATCCTCAAATTACTTCCTTAGAACATAATGCCTAAATCTCTTCCTTTGTTTATCAGTGTTGACCTCTATCCCATGTCTACCCATCCTCGAACTTATAAGGTGTCCTCGGACTAGGCTCCCGGCCCAATACATTCTACTGGTCCTAATATCCCTACAAGTAGAATTCTTTGGCATTTTTTTTATTGGAAAATGGAAAATATTTATTATTAATATTAAAAGAATAATTTAATATCTCATAAACTTATTTACACACTTAAACAAATTAATCTCAAGTTTATATAATTCAATCTTATGCATGGGTTGCTCTACATCCAACCTAAGGGTTCAAATGAATCCGCTAACCTAGCAAAAATTTATATATATATATATATATATATATATATATATATATATATATTTGTGGCAGTTTTTGTAAAAATTTTTATTTTTCCAAACATACAAACGGTGAATAGTATTTTTTTTAAAATTAAAATTGATAATTTTCTAAACAAATTCACTATTGAATACCAACAATTATTTTCAACAAAAAAAAAAAAAAAAAAAAGAAGAAAAAAAAGCCAACAATTATTATCTAAAATCCAACATTATTAGGATAGAAACAGTGACTGCACTAAAGCAAAAGGTCTAATAAAAAAAAAAAAAAAAAACAAAAGACTTTTTGACTTTCTGTCCATCTTGATTCTTCAATAAATCAAACCCCATTTTGTTTTCTTAGTTCATTGCTCAACACCTTCTTTCCATCTTGATTTTTTTTTTTTTTTTTTTTTTTTTTCGGTTCCTTTTTTTAAACTTTCTTTCCCATCAATCAGTGTATGGCATATACTTACCTTTTTTTTTTTTTTTTTTTTTTGTTTTGTTTTGTGGCTTTTCTTCTTTTTGCCGAGCTTCACTTATGCAGACACATATTCGGTATGGCACTCACCCATTTGTTGGTATCTACATCAGGTGCAAGCACCATGCGAGGAACACGTTGAGAAGATAAAATGATAAAAATATTATAAGTTAAAATTTTTAATCTAAAAAATAAAAATAAAAATAAAAATTTAACATTCAATCTTAACATAAAAAATGATACTGTATAATGATAAAGCTCATACCTTAATCCCTTTTGTTGTTGTTGTTGTTAAGCCTCACTTTTCCTGCCTAATGTATGTCTCTTATTCACTCACCCTTTTGTCAATCATTCTTTTCTCAAAATTTAGTGTTCATTTGAGAATAGTTTATCTAGATTTTTGTTAAAAAAAAAAATTTGTTGCTAAAGTATATTTATACTTTAAAAAAAAAGTGAAAAAAAAAAGAAATAAAAGAAAAAAAAAAAAAGTTAAATTTTAAAAAACAGTTAAAACTTAAAAGCTAAAATATGATTCCAAACTCACCTTTATTATTACTGAAGACAAGTTAAGTACAGAAGCAAAAAAGCTTGACTTGAATAAGTTTTCCAGTTCTGTCTTATCACATCATATTAACCACGCGATTGTTACAACTTCACGTATTATCAGATCATATTAGTTTTTACTTTCCTTTATGATACTCTTATATATATATATATATATATTAAATTCGAAAGTAACGTGATATGGATGATAAAAAGAGTTATTCTTAGGTTTGGTAACTTTTTGAAACAGTGCTTTTGTAAAAAGTTATGATTTTAAGCTATGCGGTTTGGAATTTTTTTTTTTTTTTTTTTTTTCAAGTTAAGTGTTTAGTAAAAGTCGTTAAAAATTACTTTTTGAAAAAAATAGGTATTTAGTAAATACTTATCAAAATTGAAGGTTTGAGGTGTAAATTATCAAAAATAACTATATATATAATGACTTCTTTTATACTTTTTTTTCCCCCTAAGAATTCATATTTGTAGAGACTCTTTTATTTTTTTGGGTAAAAGTTAATAATGCATCTATTATAATTTAGAAATATATATTTTTATTTTTCAAAAAATTCTTTTTTGAATGTGAAGGGAAAAAAATCATAAATTTTAGGAATTCTCTTTTTGAATTCAAAATTAAATTTATTATTTGACATTTATGAACCTATTTTTAAATGAAGGTACCCTTCATTAATGATAGTTTTTTTTTAACCACATAAAAGGCCATTTTTTTTAGAGTGATGCCTATGAGAGTGCAAGGATTTACAAGGAAAAAACAAAGGTTTTTCATGACAAGATGATCTCTAGGAAGGAGTTTAAAGTTGGTCAAAAAGTCCTTCTACACTATTCATGGTTTCGTTTGTTTCCAGGTAAGTTGCGTTCTCGTTGGATTTGATCTTTTGTTGTTACTAATGCTTTTCCTCATGGTGCAATTAAAATTCAAAGTTTAGCAACTTCCAATGTGTTCAAGGTGAATGACCATAGACTTAAGCCTTTCTATGAAGGTTTCCAAGTAGAGAATGTAGTAAAATTTGACCTTAAGGATTCGATTTATACTGATTGAAGAAGCATTGAGTCTAGCCAACAACAATAAACAAAGGCGCTACTTGGGAGGTAACCTAAGGGGAGTTCTTTTTGCTATCTTTTTATTTTCGCATTTATATTTTGGTTATTTTTGCCTTTTCTTCACATTTCACTTTACATTGGGGACAATGTAAGTTTTAAGTATGGGGGAGGGGAATTAGGTTGTGTCTTAATTTTGTATTTTTGAAAAAAAAAAGTTTTGCTCTTTGTTTTTATGGTTTTCAAAGATTTTTGGTTGTATATGTCATGAGCAACATTCAATTAAGCTTGAAAAATTCATAACATGATTGAATAAATGATCTTCCAACTTAGAATTAATTGGTTTAGTTATTTTCCTTGAGAATGGTAGTGACTAAATTTAATAGACAAAAGCTGGTGAGATTTTGAGCCTTTAGACTGACACATCCATATTAGTCTCATTATTCTTTCATGTGAAATATTCTTCCATGAATTTGTTTCTCTAGAACTTACCTTTGATAGGTCACAATTTGAATGACCCCTTGTGATTAACCCTAATTAATTAATTTAGCCAAGTAATTAATTAATCAATTAATCATACAATTTTATGGAAGCACAAACAAATCACCAACAACTAAATATGTAGCGGAAAATAAATAACACGGTGATTTGTTTACGAATGGGGAAAACCCTAATGGCAAAAACCCCCACCGGGTGATTTTCAGATCACCACTCCCGAAACTCCACTATTATCAAATCAAGCGGTTACAAGTAAAGGAATCCCAAGTACCTTACCAACCTACAGTTGAACCCTTACCCCAATACCCAATACCCAATTGGACTTGATCTGTAGTGACAGTCTCCACCTTTGATGCACGGCTCCCAAGTACGTGACTAACCAATGCGCGGATCCAAGTACGCGACTTCAGAACACCAACTGAGGAAGAATGGTTGGCTACAAAGTTTTTCAGTTCATCCTTTATGATGAATAGCAGGAAGATGCTTGGTTACAAAACCCTATGGTGCAAATACACAGCAACTTCTTGATGGAAGATGAACTAGGTCAAGAACTTCGTCTTTTGATCACAATTTGGTTGAACAGAGATTGCTCAATGATAATGCAACTTGTGTCACACTTGATGGCTCTTAAAATAATCCTTTTATATGTTTAGGGTTAGAGGAAAAGAAAGCCCAAAAACATATTCACGGATCCCAAGAAAATCAGATTGGAAATCTGAATTTTTTAAATCTCGACAGATAGCAGGTGTCGAGCTTTAAAAACCTTGCACTTCAGCTTGCTTTCTCTTGGACAGACTTGATGACTTCAACACTTGACCTTGAAACATTGTTTCTTGAAGTATTAAAAACACCTAGAACTACCCAATTACAAGTAGAGTGTGTTTTGTCAAAGGATTAGCCAATTTACATAACTAAGTGACATATGTTCTTAATCAAGTTAAAACATATATGTCCTAGCAATCTCCCCCTTTGGCAATCCGTGACAAAACCACAACAAACAAATGAGCATATGAGAGAAGTCATAAATCACTCAACTCATATTCACTTGTTGAATACAATAAAATCTATCTTAACACAAACTCTTGAAAAACTTTGCAAGAAGAGAGCTTATGATAAGTAGATTTTGACAACCTGTATTTCTGAAACACTTTAAACAAAACTCATCAAGGCATCTTGCGTGAAACAGAAATAATTAGATTACATACAAGTATAAAAAAACATGTGTATAAAGATAGAAAAGAAACAACACATGAAGAGAGAGGTGAAAGAAACATACATCCACATATAAAGAATATAAGTACAATGTATGTAAAATGGTCAAAGAACCTCATATACAAGACGAATATATCTAAGAGATAAGAAAAAAAATACATATATAGTCTCACTACATCCCTCAAAAATGACAACACTCCCCCTATCAAAAATGTCCTATACTAACTCTCCCCCTAAGATGACTACTCTCATAGCCCAAAACTACTCCCCCTTTTTGTCACGGGTGACAAAGGGTAGAGTGTCATGTAGAAATCTCATCGGCAGAGCTAGCATCCCCATCATCATCATCATCATCATCATCCTCAGAATCTGAAGCTGCTGGAGTAGGTGGTGAAGGAGTAGCCTCTGGAGCAAATCCACCCATGATCGCCTGCCATCGTGCAATACGACCCACACGAACATTCACCTGATACAACTCAGCAGAGAGTGTATCAAGACGAGTGTCCATGCGCTGCAGCTACGCCATAATATCTCCAAGGGATACATCGCTCGAAGAGGAAGAAGGAGCAGATGTAGATGGAGCTGATTTCGATGGAGCCAAACGGGAGGGAGGAGTGGCACCTGGCTGTCTCGACCTGAACTGCGCCTCACTACGTTTTACGGTAGCGGCATCTATGGCAGATATGTGTGTGAAGTGGTCGGACACAGGAAAGGGAACGGAAAAATGGAGTAGAATCCGCGTGATAGCAGAAAGAAAGATGAGCTTATCACAGGACGCTGAATCAAGATATACCTCTATGATAGACCGGATGAAGTGAGAAGGGAAGTCTATGGTAAGGTGCTTTAACAAAGATAGCAGAAATCAAGCACGAGGCTCTGTGATAGAGTTATAGTGAGAAAGAGGATGGAGAACAAAAGTCATCACCATATTAATGAATCTAGGACCTTTAGCAAAAGGCCTACATGATGTGAACTGATGCTTACCCCAATCAGCAAGGCGCTCACAAAAAGCGGAAATGAGCTCATCTTTGGACACAGTCCTCAGACGCTCACAAGAGAGGTAATCAGGAAACTCTATCCTAGGTACCCGAAGCACATTCGCAACAAGCTGCGATGTGACAGGAATGCGCGTACCTCGAACACGAGTGACAAAGTGAGGTACTAAAAGATCAATCCCGTGCATGTTGGAGTAGAATTCCTGTATCAGCACGAGAGGGCTAGTGACCGGGATGTCACACAGTGACCCCCATCCCCTACTGTTAATGACATAGGGAAGGTCAGTATCGGCGAAGTCCGCCAGAATAACTTGGCATTCTAAATGAACACCTCGTTTAGAAAAGTTCTCCGAAAATGCCTTATGGGCATCTCCATCACGGAACCGAATGTTAAAGGGGGCAGTATCTGAAGAAGTAGAAGCTCCAGAACGTAGAGGGTTCCGAGCAGGAGTGGATTTACGTTTGGGTGCTATAGACACTACTAACGTAAAAGAATGAAAGAGAGAGAGAGAGACACTTAGAAAATTTCCCAAAACAGTTCATAAATGACAAATATCTTGAATAACAAGTATGTATGCATAGGAATGCATGATCATGTGATATGCAAAACACAAATATCATCATGGGCTCAGCCCAATCCAATCCTACCAGCACACAGCATATAGCACACATCTAAATGCATGTAAATATCATTATAATGTACATGAAATGCAATGTATGAAATTTTAACAACATTTAAGTGTAAACCCAACCCAAAATTTCAAGAAAAACTCAACAATTTTGAAAAACCCCAAATTTATGAAAAATCCCAAAAACTAGGTTTTCAAACATGCAATGCATGAAAAATGAAGAGAATAGAGATCTTACCAAGTGATTTGAGCAAGAAATGATCAAAATCCAAGAGGGTTGGAGGATTAGAGTGAAAGAAGAGTGAAAGGGAGATGAACAGACACGGAGAGATCGAGAGAGATCAAGTGAAAATGAAGAAAAATCGTGACAGAACCTTAAATAGGCACCTCAGTAAATCTCGACAGCTGAGGTGTCGAGAGGTATCGAGGAAGCTGTCGAGGAAGGTATCGAGAAAATTGCCTTCGACAGCTGAAGGTGTCAAGAGGTATCAAGATGCATGAAGAAATATGGATGCGTGATGCTCGATCGATCGCGAAGGTGTCGAGAAGGTATCGAGGAGACAGAAGATATCTCGAGCGATCCACAAGGTGTCAAGACAGGTGTCGAGAAAGAAGACTCAAACAACATAAATGAATCTCGATCGATCCATCAGGTGTCAAGAATCTATCGAGGGGACAGAGACTTTCTCGATCAATCCATCAGGTGTCGAAGAGGTGTCGAGATTGCGATAAGAAACAACTTGAGAAACTCGACAGATGACCAGGTATCGAGGAGGTGTCGAGGGAGGTGTCGAGCCAGCAGTAAAAAGCAATTTTTCGAGAAGGGAAAAACACAGACATGAATGCAATCCAACACACATCTCAACCAAAGATCCACTCAACATATAAACCCCTCAAAAACATCTCTCAACAAAAATATAAGCACAAGGATCATCCAAAACACACACACACACTAAACAAGTCTAACCAATTTTATATTTCAAAAACAAGTTATGACAGTTTAGTGAGCATACATTAGCACATGTAAAACCTTTGTGATGGCCAAATCACATTGTACCTGCACATGTATCAAAAGTAGCAAAGAATATTGCGTGTTGTGTGTGAAAAACATCGCAAGATTGCATATGTGTATAGATGTTATGACGATCTGAGATATGAGAAAATGACTTTTAACCCACACACAATCATAACTGTTTGATGGGGACTATCACCTTCGAGGTACATCCTATAACTCCCACATCTCCTAGAATACACGCTTGCAACCATATTTAAAGCATTTTTAATCTTTTTGCTTTTTATTTTCTTTGCATGTTTTCTTTTATTTTAGCATATCATACATGGGTATATAAAAGAGAGAAAAGAAATACCCAAGATGTTAAGCATTTGACATCGCACTTTTGCTATGCCGAAGCATACGAATGTCTTTGACACTGCATTTTTGCTATGCCGAAGCATACAAGTGTCATATTATGATTGGCGGGCAACAGTGGTGAGATGGTTATTTATGCCTTTCTCTTAGGATTTTCTAGTCCTACCCGTCAAAAAGAGTGATATGAGTGTTAAGTTTTAAGAGATAACCTAATCTTACTCATCACAAACAAGAGCCACAAAGCTCACTTGCTTAGTTGTGCATAGAGATGCTCATCTAAGCTACAAGAGATACAAAGTTTAGAAAACTTTATTTCATTGGCCATCCAAGGTACACAAATACCAAAGTACACAAAACACACATTGTTTTTGTATTTTTCTGATTTTTCAATTTTTTTTTTTATATCAAAAACAAAATTGAAAGAAAACACACAAAACATGTTAAACAAAATAAAGCAAAAACTAGACTGACTCAGCAGAAAAACAAAACACACAAGCAATGCAATACTCAGAAAAACAATAAGGGAAAAGAGAGTGATGAAATCACTTAAAGTCCTTTTTCTTCCACACCTTGGAAGAGCCTTTCCTTTGATTGAATCCTTGAACCGGCGGTGAGGGGGAAGAATTTAACCCGTTCAAGTTCGAAAGGAACATGAGGGCTTTTAGAAGATCTTTAAGAGGAGCAAGAGAGGATTGAAGCTGATTATGGCTTCCAGATGCTATCACGCCATTTCTCTGTTGAGTGGCTAACCACTTATAGCAATTTGGTCTAGTATGACCGGCAGCTCCACAATGATGACAGAGATGCTGCTTCTCTTGTTTAGGCTTTTGAGAGTTAGCCTTCTTAGCCCTAGGGTTTTTATCATCTTTCTTATCTTACTTAGGGGGTGCTCCTAAGATAGATTTACCATTGTCTAAGTTCTCACTAGCTAATTCAGTTTTGACATCAATATTCTCAATTTCAGTATTATTAGCAGGAGGAACAAAAACAGTATTGCTAGTTGAAGCAGTATTAGAGAAAGAAATACCATACCCTAATCCAGTTCGATCCGAAGCAAATTTCTGATTGCTAAGCATCTCATCAAGCTTTGCACTTAAAGTCCTCTCTAGTTGAGCTCTGACTTGAAATAGCTCTGCTTCAAGCTTCTTGGTCTTCTCAGCCAAGAAATTGTTTTCAAATCTCAGTGCTCTAATAGTTTGATTCGCCTTATCAAACTTTGTGGACAACTCTTCACGATCAAGTTCCACATCACTAAGCTTCTTGGTGGCCAGCCTGTATAATTTCTCATGCTTTTCAGAGAGCTTGTAAAGCTTCTCATAGGCTGAATGAATATCATCTTGATCATCCATTTTCTCAAATTTTGACTCTACCAGTTCTTCTTCTTCATCCACTTCTTCAACAATCCCTTCAGTAGGATTGACTGTGGCAGTGAAGGCATTTAAGATTCCGTCATCCTCATTGTCGGAATCATCTTCAGGCTCAGTGTCACTTAGAGTTGCAACAAGTGCCTTGCTTTTCCCAATGCTTTTGAGATATGTAGGACACTCATGTTTCATGTGTCCGAACCCATGACATCCAAAGCACTTTGGTCCTGCAGGAACAGTGTACTGACTTCCATCCTTAGCATCCTTCTTCCTTTTGTCTTGGCTTTTAGACTGAGAAGAACTGAACTGCCTACGGTCCTTGTCGAAGTTCCTTCCATTGGCATTCTTCATAAATTTCTTGAACTGCCGAGTGATGTAGGACTTCATCTTAGAATCTTCATCATCGGAAGACTCATCTGTATCACTGTTCTTTGCCTTCAAAGCCATGCTTTTACCTTTACTTGACTTGCCAATTCTAGATAATCCTATCTCATAGGTTTGCAAGTTTCCTACCAGCTCAGTCAAAGGAATCTTGTCAATGTCCTTTGATTCCTCTATAGCCGTGATCTTGGCATGGAATCTCTCAGGTAGAGATTTGAGCACCTTCCTTACAATCTTGGGTTCAGGGATGGTTTCCCCAAGATTAAAGGCTGAGTTCACTATGTCCTTGAGGTTGGCATAGAACTCATCAAACGACTCATCCTCCTCCATCTTGATTTCTTCAAAGCTTGTAGTGAGCCTTTGAAGTTTTGAATCTTTGACAGCCTTTGTGCCTTCATAGGTAGTCTGGAGGATGGTCCAAGCCTCCTTAGCAATTTTAGTTGAGGATATCTTTTTGAACTCTTCATTTGTGACTGCGCTAAAGAGGGCATTTAACGCTCTGCTGTTGAAGTTAGCCGCCTTGATCTTAGTATCATCCCAATCGGCTGGATCTTCTGTTGGCTTAGTCCAGCCAATCTCTACAGCTTGCCACACCTTTTCATCTAAAGACTGCAAGAAAGTTCTCATGCGTACTTTCCAGTATGCATAGTTAGTGCCATCAAATAGAGGAGGTATAATTAAAGATTGTCCTCTATCCATGACAAACAGGGGTCAATGGATCAATACAGCAAAGATTAAACCCTAATCAAAGTGTGCCTGCTCTGATACCACTTGATAGGTCACAATCTGAATGACCCCTTGTGATTAACCCTAATTAATTAATTTAGCCAAGTAATTAATTAATCAATTAATCATGC